>BQNB010022260.1:29193-59950 GCA_026074375.1 Tanacetum coccineum | reverse complement strand
TTGGTGTATTGGTTGATTTTTCTTGTACAAAGTGTAAGATAATATTATCTTGGGTAAATTTAATAAAACTTTAGGTATTGAGTACAATCGTAGGTATTTGTTGAAGCGTTAATAAATTAACGTGCTTCCGGTTATGCTTAAACGTAATTTATCGCGAAACGTATACACTTTACGTATCCGATAAAAATAAAATGAACAACGACCATAATTATTATTAAAATAATTATATAACATATGATTGATGTAAACGTTTGATGGTTTGATGCCCGTTTACATTAAACGATAATATTTGGCATACGCGATTTAGCTTAACATTTACGATTTAAAGCAAACGCGTACAATACAAAAGGTACATTGTGGATTTATCGATGTCATCAATGACATGAAAACACAGGGTGTTATAGTCAATTTTAAGTTGATTCAGCACATACGTAGAGAAGTCAATAGGAGTGGCCATGAGATCGTTGTATGTAAGAGGATCCTTTGTAGTAGAGACCATCTTGTTGAACCAATGCTGTTTAAGTTAACCAAGTACAACTTGACGCTTGTTCCATTCCGGATCAGGAGTAGGAGGCCTTGGAGGTTGCTTAAACCATTCTGGGTTAGGAGTCGTGGCTGTTTTGGGTTCAGAAGTATCTTGTGGTTGATCATCATCACGAACCACATTTTTACCCGCGTCATCCATTACCACCTCAGCAATAGGTTTTTCAAATGGTTCCTTTGTAGAAGTAGACTTACCAAATTTAGAGCCTTTTGATGGAGCTTTACCTTTTGGGGTTTCCTTGGTGGAGGATGGTTTCTTTGAAGACTCTGACTCCTTGTTTCTTCTACTCTTTGTATTCTTACCTTGGTTTTGTCCAGCTGGAGGGTCTTCATCATCATCATCATCATCATTGTTAGGTCTTGTTTATCTTAAATCATACATTATCAACCATGGAAGCATGTAGAGAATAGTAGAGGAGGGAAAGTATTCCAAATTTCAAATGTTATAAAATGGAGGGAAAGGGAAAATGTTTATTACAAGGCATCACCCTCTAATGATGATTAGAGGGGTATTTATAGGAGAAGGAAGGAGCCTTCCCTTCCTTTATTTTTCACTTCTAGTCCCTAATCTTTGGTAATTATGCTATTTTATTCTTTTAGTATAATATACCTTATTACAAGCTACTTTATTCTAAACAAAATAAAGACTATTAACTAAATATAACTAAACCACATAATCGACACTTTTTATGAACCTAACAATCTCCCCCTAAGGGTCGATTATTCTAGGCATTCTCTTTGAGGTCCAAGTGGTCTTCCATTCACATACATCTCCCATATTTTCATTTGATTATGATACTTCAATCTTACTTCAATCTCTTTTTCAAACAATTTCAGATACTCAACATCATCATCGGTGAGTTCTCTTTGTTCATAGCCATACTTAACATCATTATTGTAACTCTTTAATCCTTCTAATACTCTGTTCAGCGTTGCATCATAAAACTTATGAATCTCTGAATGTCTCATCACCCTTTTCTCTTTAAGGCTATTCTTGTATATGATTCCATGCACGGGCTCGTAGATGATGGAGAACATTTTGTTCTTTTCAACTCCTGGTAAAGATATTGTTGGTGCAGTGAGGTTAACTTTTTGTTGATAACTTTTAATTCCAAATTGAAAATCATGCACTCTCTCCCATATCACTGAACTTCTAATGAATACTGATAAAGACCACATCAACCCTGTTTCTGCATAGTCAGGAACCTTGCCATTCATAATCAGCAAATACATATCCTCAATATCATTCTTATTGAGATTCTTGTAATCAGGCTCGGTAATTGACATAATGCACTTATTAGCTCTTCTTGCAACTATCTCTGTGATAAATTTGTATTCATGGCCCAATTCCCAGTATGTCTTGATGGCTTGAATGATCTTTGAATTTGAATAAACCTCTTCGTTTGGTTTCCCAGGCTCTTTCTGTCTCTTTATATAGAAGATCTTCACATGAGGATTCTTCCAATGTTCAACACCATATCGAGCATAAGGATTGAATTTCTTAACACACTTATTTACCCATCTGGAAGTTCGTTCTTCAATATCATCATTATTGAAAATAATTGCAGGAAACTTATGAAGTGACAATACTATCTTCACGGGCCCTGAACTTCCTTTCTTCAGATACAAAAGATCTTGATTTATCAGAGATAATGCTGGAGCTTCAGGATCTCTTTGACAGCTTTAAACTAGAGGTGTGGTGTAACACCCCTATTTTTACATATAGCAGCGGAAGCTAATCTGAGGTATTACTTCATGGATACAACAATCATAATTATAGAAAACGACTCAAAAGAGACGTTGTTCAAAAGATACGTTATCATTCATTTAAAATCAGAATTTTACAAAGGCAGGTCCTAAAATCTAGTTACATACAATGTGAATGATAACAAGTTTTAGCCATCTTCATGTCCATGCCACTCCGTGCCCTAAGTTGCTCAATTACCTGAGATAAACATGCTAAAAAGTCAACATAATGGCTGAGTGAAATTCATACAGGTACTTGAAATGATAATAACAATGCACACTACAAATTTACATAATAAAATATGGTACACATTGCATGGATATATAACATAGAGAACATATATTAAACCTGATAAACAAGTATACACCAATGGAGTACAACAGTATTATCCCCTAAACTCATAGATCACATAAATAGATATTAAAATACCATTAGGGACAGAATACTACCCAAAGAGATATTAAAGAGATATTGGGAGATACTACCCAAAGAGATATTAAAGAGATATTGGGAGATACTACCCAAAGAGATATTAAAGAGATATTGGGAGATACTACCCAAATAGATATTAAAGAGATATTGGGAGATACTACCCAAATAGATATTTTCATGTACTTAGGCAATAATATATCAGGATAGCATATAGTTTAGAAAACACTTGCATTCATGGTTTATAGCAGGTATCACGGGTTTATAAAGTATGTGAGGTTATGAACTCATTAAGTCTTTGAAAAGTAATCACATTGTTATAAGATAAACGAGTATGTAAAAGAGTTTGTAACAAGCATGTATCCCCCTCGTGGGTTTATAAAACATGTAAATGAGTAAAGGCGAGGTTATGAATCTCACAATATCGGTTTTAAGTACTTGTGTATATTAAAAACAATTGAGCATGTATCCCCCTCGCGGGTTTATAAAGCATGTAAATAAGTAAAAGCGAGGCTATGAATCTCACCTGATAGGTAGATGTTATAAATATTCCAAAATGAAAGCTGACGACCTTATCACAATCTTAACGGGGATGGTTGATATAGCAAAATGATAGTAAACAGCCACGTCAAGCAACCTGAGTAAATATGTCAAGTCTTAGGAAGATTGTACTCTAGAACTTTGGTTCTGAGAGTCTAATATTGTTATGAATTTGATTGGAAAGTTTGGAATTATTGTATCACCGTTCAGGCCATCATAATTCAGAAGTCATTCAGTAAACGTTTGAGGAGCTAGGGCACTTTAAATCGTAAACCCAACAACTCAGTCAGAACGTAATACCAAGATGAAACCCCTTAATATGAAGCTCCCTAGTATTGTGATACGATATAATCGGTTTTAAGCGTTTTGATCAATATCTGGAAATGATAAGCACGAGAAGCGTTAATTAAAGTTATGTCTTGTAAGGTTTTAAACATGTTTTTATACTTTTTCAAAATGTTACATTTTAGACCCTTGAGAATGAAAAATGGCAAAATATACCCTTAGAGTTTGCACTTTTACGAGTTTGGTCCTTCTAGTTTAAAAGATATACAAAGTAAACCTTGCACTTTGAAAAGTGACATGATAGACCCCTATAGTTATAACTTTGATAAAATGACATTTTCAGTCCTTTTAGTTATAAGTTTCAGAAAGTTACGATATATACCCCTTGCATGGAATAGTTTTGGAAAACAAGTCCAGAATGCCATGAAAGCTTATTTTAAGTTTCTAAATGATATTAGCAGGTTATAGCTTGTTAATATAAGCTAAAATATGACAGTTTAACATAACGAAAGTTCAAAATAACGATTCGTTAAGCTAGGAAGCAAAACGGGTTAAATTAGGGTTTCAAAACATAAATGCGCGGTTTTTAAAATCACATTCCTTCAATAATCAATAAGGTGGTTATATTAACATTAATTAAGCATGTTAGAAAGGATTATAACAACATTTAACCATTATAACATTTAGTTTTAAGAAAAACGTAAAATTAGGGTTTCGGGTGTACGGTTTTGGATCAAAATGGAAAATGAGCATGAATTGAGTTATGAAACTTTAACAAGAGTATATTTAGGATCATATGAACATTATAAAGGAATAGGAGTAGAATTATAATCTTAGAACCTGGGATTGAGCTTATTGATCAAGAACGGGTCGAAATGGGGTCGTTTCTCTTTGTACGCCTAGAAATGGAGCTTCGAGGCTTCAAGGCTTCAACTTCTCTCTTGATTACTGATCTTGGGTCTTATTAGGATCATATGGAGTAGAAATAATGAGCATGATCCTGGGTTTGAGCTTCAAGGAGCAAAAATGGAGTCCTATGGGTTGTTTGGGTCAAAATGAGCTCGTACGCCTAGTTTCTTCACTTCAGGTCTTCAAATCTTCAAATATTTGCTTGTATGATCTTCTTAGATGATCCTAGGATCATATGGAGCAAAAAATGTTTGCTCAATTTGGTTATAGAAAGAGGAAGGTGGGTGCGAGTTTGAATGAAGGTTGTGGAGTCCTATTTATACTCGAACAAGGGCAAAGGAGCTAAGGAAGCCTTACAATCTAATGTTGGACACTTGTACATGCTAGAGGATGAAGTGTTTAGGCTATTGAGTAACTTAGCCAGGCTAGGATAGTAGATTAAGGTGTTGGATGGCTTAGATGCTTGTCGCAGCTGCCATAGGTAAAAAGAAGAGGTTGTTGCCTCATTTTTGACCAAGCAAGGACTATAGCAGCTGCATAAGCTGCTTAGGAGTGCATGTGGGTGAGTCATTAAGGTGCTATTGTGCAAAGGAGAATTTAAAATGGGTCAATATGCAAAGATATCAGCCGCAGGTTCGAATGAGTCTTCTAGGGCTCGAATTTGGTTTCTTGTCTTATATTTATTTTTTTCTTTTTTTTTTTTTTTTTTTTTTTTTATTTTTTTTTTTTTTTTTTGTTTTATTTTTTGGTTTCTTAGCTTAATTTCGTGTCATGATCAAGTAATGATTGAAATATGTCTTAAAAGGGGGGGGGGGGGGGGGGGGGGGGGGGAGGGGTGTGCGGGGGGGGGGGGGGGGGGGGGGGGGGGGGGGGGGGGGGTGTACATTGATCAAGTAATGATAGAAATATGTTCTTAAGGTTTGTATTAAAAATTATTAATGAAAATTCGCAAGTGGTTTGGGTTAAAATGGGTCAAAAATGAGTAAGAATAGTCGCGGGTTCAATTAGGGCATATTAGGGTTTCTTTAGGGTTTTTGAGCTTATAATTTTTGTGTACTTGATCAAATATGATATAATACTAATCTTAGGCCTCGTATTAAGGATTACTAATGAAAATTGATTGGTGGTTTAAGTTAAAATGGGATGAAAATGAGTGATTAAGCCGCGGGTTCCATTTAGGGTACGTATTAAGTTCATTAGGGTTTTCTAGGTTTCTAACTTTTGTACATTGCTCGGAAAATGATAGATAATGAATTGTAAACTCATATTATGAGTTTACAATGGCACTTGGTTGATTGTTCAGGATTAAAATGGTTAGAAACGAGTAAATGGGTCAAATGATCCATTTAGGTACGTTTAGGGTTTCTCGGATTCGATTTTCATATAAATGAAATGAAATGATGAATTAATGATTGTATATGATTAGTAATGTTGTAATTTATGTTTTTATAACTTATTTGAGTGTTGGTTTAGGTTTATGATGGATAAATATCGAGAAACGGGTCATGGTTTAGTATTCTACTCGGGTTAGGGTTTCTAGGTTTCATTTCATGAAATTTTATGAAATGAGGATGACTATGGAATGTAAATGATGTATATGACTTGATTTTAACTTGTACTGGATGGATTATACAAGTTTCCTTAGGAAAACGGAAGTAAAACGGCTATTTGGACATTGTGCATTAATGACTTTTACATTATGCTTTAAAGGACTTGTACCTTATTTTAGAGGGAATATGTATTCAAATGAGATGTTATATTACTTGTATATATGCTTTAGTAGCTTGTACATTTACTTTAGATATTAACCCTTCATGGAATTAGGGTTTAGAGGTATACGATAACGGTTTAAAGGCCGACTTGATATTACGTTGCGAATGGTACATTATATGAGTAATGTACTTTGTAATAATGATATTAAGATATCGAATTGATATGTTATGATGTTTTCTTGACATATAAATAGATATAGATGGCATAGGTAGGTTGTGTGAGCTCGTTTACTTTAGTTATGCAAGTTACATTGCATATTGAGATATTGGCAATGCAAGTAATGTAATAAAGCGAAAAAATTTCCCGTACAATTGTGATCATAGTAACATATGTTGATTTTGCATTTGATGAAAATTTTGGGTTGTTATATGTGGTATTTAGTGGATGGACCTTGTTCCTCTTCATTGACTTGTCCAGACGATGACTCTCCAGATACATTTGCTTCGTAGTCAGATGTCTTCTGCCGCTTTGCACTATTCTCCCCCTCAGGATGAGCATCATCATGAGGATCGTCCTGATCTCTTAGGCGAATGGCAGAAGGTCTACATGTAGTTTGTGGTACCTGAAGATTCTCAAACTTTATCTCAAGTGCAAGCCATATTGTTCTATCTTGTTGCTGCAACTGATGATCGTTTTTCATTGAAAAATACAGTTGATATTGTTGTTCTGGAACATAGAGTGGTTGTTATTGAGCTGGATGAACATGAAGGATGTGACCTGACATATAACTTTTTACTAAGGCATCAACTTGAGAAGGAATGTGATGGTCAATTGCTTTCTAAATTTGTGAGGAGATTTCAGCCTGTATATTCCCATGATCTTGTAAAATAGCTTTAGCAATCATCCGTTCCATCTTTTCTTTAGTCTTTTATCTTTCCATAATCAGCCCGTCCACAACATACACTAGAACTTGATCTCTAACCTGCTCAGGAACTTGCTTTTTCACCTGCTTCTTAATATGCGTGTCTAGCATAGTGGGTAATGATTCGACCATTACTTCTTGGAGATGATCAGCAAGCGTATCGAATGACTTCCTTGACAAAAATCTCTCTTTGAGATGTCCAAACAAATATGTATAACGTCCCTGTAACTCCTGAAAGAAATTCTTGTATCATTTGAACCGAGCAGGTTTATCTTTGAATAATGATAGAAGTCGATTTGTTTTGGACAATTTGGTGTTGGGTGATCTTGATGATGATGTTGTTTGAGTATCAGTTACCATCAATTCCTGGAGTTTCTCAGTATCCGAAGATACGAGATTAGTATAAGTCCTAGGAGATCTAATTAGTGTGGGGAATGGTGTACTCCTAGACTTCTCTACGATCTTCCCTTTCTCTCTTCGCTTTAATTCATACACTTCATCAGTTATTTCATCCTCCTCTTCATTAAGATTGACAGGTATGGCAACATTAGTAATTTCCACCTCTTCATCATTGGTGATCTCCACCTCTGGACATTCTTTATCACTCCTGGGCTCTAACCTGGTACCGGGAATCTGTGGTTCATCATTCCTAGGAGGTAAACTATCATCAATAACATTCTCAGATCCTTCCATCATCTTTTCAATCTCTTTAGACGCCAAGTGCTTGTTGACCAGTTCTGTTGAGTCCCAAAACTCTAGATCTACTGCCTTAGGTTATAAGGTTATTATTACCTTGGTAATCACAAGATAATAATGTGAGAAACTTTGTTGAAGTGTTTCACCAAAGGTTATGCGGAATCTAACCTTTAGTGTTTAAGAAGAATAACAATGGTAATGGAATGGAACAGTGAATAACCAACAAGCCTTAATATTATTGATTGAATAATACGAGTACTCAAAAGTACTAGGGTTTACAAAACCTTAAAGCTATGAGAGTAGTATGTGAAAGATGTGTTGAATGTATATCTCTACTCTAACCTAAGGACTCCTTTTATAGTACAAGGAGCCCTGTACAATATAAGACCTAACTAGATCTCCTAAATCACAGGGATAGTCAGAGTACATTCTATATATAACAATAACGCGTATTTGACTATGTGTAGATCTTATCTTCATGCTACCGTGAGAAAGTCTCAACACCATCAACCAGTGCGATGCTTGCAGTAGGAAAATATACTAACAGTGGGAAGTTCTTCTAACAGTGGGAACCATTCAACTAACAGTGCGAATCCTTAGCATTTTATTCCACAAACAATCCTCCACCTAAACTTTATACTTCCACCTCTATATCAAGTTTCCAAAAATAAAGATGATTTCCTGGAGTGGATGCTTTCAAACCCTTATTCCATTCTTGAGCTCTTCCTCTTATTAGGTTGCCATCATCTGAATCACATCTTATATTAAATTCACTTACCTTCACCTTGTGATTTTTCAAGCATTTCTTAAGTGTAGTCTTTTGAGCAAAAGTACTCAACCACTATCAAGCGTGTAGATATTTCATTTTCTCTTCCAATGACAAGCAGTGTACTTTTACATGAATTGTATCTTCCAACTTTTAATAGGAGCTTCAAATGCCATAGCCTTGAATCAGTGGCAACAGCTCTTTTCAAACATGACCTTTAAAGGCTAAAACAGACATTTTTCCAGGTCCTCTTTGGGAGTTCTGTCTTGAACCTATCTTTGACTAGTTTCCATAGTGTCACCAAGTCATCTCTATCAAAATCCTTAAGCATAGACTCAAATTAAGGATATACCTCTTGTGTGCTTGGCTATCTATGAATATATGGTATGTACCTCCCTTATATTGTCAACTTGCTAATATTCTTCCAATCACATTATGGGTTACCTTGAGACTGAAGAAGTAATACTTCTCTGAAGTATCTTCCTTACTAACTAGTACTACCCATTGTGGAAGATTGATAATCTCATCCTGCATTATAACTTTCTTGTTGGTTCTTGAGCCTGAAACAATAACTTGTCTTTCAACCTTTTTGGCCCGTTTACCTTCTCCATAGCCATTCATGACTCTTGAGACTTTCACTTTCTTTCCTTGAATCCATAGCCACAAAATCTTGTATGCTTTCCCAAACTGGAATAAACTTTTCTTCTAACTGATCAAAAGTTATTCCCCTGAAGTCTTTTGTCTTCCATCCAGCATGGCTTCTGAAGACAGATGTGTAGAATTATCTTCTTTCAGATTTTGATGCCAACCTTTGTTGCTGAGCTTGGTATTTCTTGATACTTTATCTTGTATTAAAGCTCAAAAACTAAAACTTTAAATTACAAGTTACTTAAACACACCTTTATATTAAAAATACTGCGGAAGCTTGATGTTACAAGGGTGGTGGTGGTAGTAGTAGTGGTGGTTTTTCGATGATTTACAACTGATAATACAACTGCCTTTTATAGGCTAAACAATAAGAGGATATGCCGTTGGCATAAAGCATATGCTTTGGCATCTTGGCATATTCCAGGGAATAAACTATGGCATATTCCCTGGCCATAATAATTCAAACTAATTATACATAAGTGGGACCGGCGGCTTTATTATTTAAACATAATGGGACCGGCGGCTTTTATAATTAAACATAGTGGTAGGACCGGCTGCTTTTTCTTTGTAGACTTTGTGGCACGCGTTTGTAGACTTTTGTTACATGCGGGCCCTTCGAGCTTCTGGACAAAGTGGTATGGGACGATTCGATTTTATCGCTTGCAGACTATAATCATCCCATCCTGGGTCCACAATAAAAATCGAATCGTCACTGCTTTCGTCATCTTCTAGAAACCCGTTCCTGTTGTAGCGGTACTTGTCGTCGTCGTTAATTGTGTTGTCGTCGTCGTTGTCGTCGTCTTTGATTACGTTGTCGTCTGAGTAGTTAGATGTTATTGCGTCCCAATCCTTGTGCAAGGGCTTCCAGTTCAATGAGAATTCTTCTGGCTTCTTTATTTTGAACTCTAACATCTTCTCTTTGATCAGACCAGTGGTTATCTTTGGTTGATTTCCCAAAGCAGATTTGAGCTTTGTATTGTATGGTTGCTTGTAGGTGTCGCATGGCTTTAACTGCTTCTTTTGCTGCTGTAAGTTCAATGTCTTGAGCGACTGATCTCCATGCATCAGATTTATCCATTCTGATTGGGGTTTGGTTGGCCTTGAGCTTAGCAAAATCTTTCTAATAGTTAATGAGTTCTGTGATTAACTCAGTCTTCTCTTCAATGGTCATATCATTTTTAGCTTCCTCATATTCTGCCATATGTTTGTTAATCATCACATTACTCCTGTCAAGCTCATTAATCATTTGTCTAAGATCTTCTTCAGCATGAATTCTGGCAATCTCTGCATCTATTTCAATATGTTCTCTTATGCTTTGATCTTCATGAACAAATTCTTCTTGTAATTCTCTAGCCAATTGTAAACTCATTTGTTCTTGAACTTTAGCTTTAGCAGGCTTCTCTGGTTCTGTCATAATCTCCTTCCCTTTCCTCTTGTCTTCCTTCCCAGCAGATGGTATACTAATAGGAATAGGAGATGTAGATCTGATGACTACCCCTCTTGAAGCTCTTGGTCTTCTTGTATAAGGTGTTGTATCTCTGGCAGTGGTAAGAACTTCAGTAGTGGGATCTTTCTTACTAGCAATGACAATAGAAGTGGAAACATTTGAACTAACAGGGGGAACTTATGGACTAGCAGTGGTAAAAACTTCCTTCAAACCTCCACTAGCTAGGATATTTGCAGCTCCTATAGAACTCAAAACATTTGCTAGATCTCCTGTACTCTCACTTCCTTTGTCAGTACTCCTGCTACTATCTTTTTCAGCATCACCTTTAAACACATTAACCTCCCCTTGATCTATTCCTCCCCTGTTTGGAGCATCCTCTTGAACACCTTCTCTTGGCTTTTGAGCATCCTCTAAAGTCTGAATCCTGGCCTTCAATGGCTGGATTTCAAGATCTTGACTCTGGATTATTTCAGCCATTTGAGTTTGTTGGCTTTGCAGAGTGGTACAAAATTCCATCAATTCCTTAAGCTTTTGTTTCAAACTACCCTCAGCACCACCAAGAGAAGTAACCCTTGGAAATGATTCATGAGGCATGGCAGAGGTCTTAGGTATGTTTTCCCTGTCTTGCCCTGCATCTAAGCTAGTGGCAGTAGGGAAAGCCTTTCCATATCTGTCACCTCTTGTGGGAGGTGCAGTCTCATCTACAACAAGTGAAAGGGCTTTAGACTGAGAAATCCGTATAGCCCTTTTGGTCATTCTCCTAGGTGTGGGAGTGTAAGATGGAATATTTATTGTGTGAGATAGAGATGCTTGTGGAGTAGTTTGAGCTTCTGGAGAAGTGGATTGTATTTTATGAGGTAAGGATGTGTGAGTTGGATGAGGTGGAGAAACATGATGAGTTGAGGGTGTGTGATGGGGCTTAAGTTGGTTTTCTGAGCCTTCACCATGTTGAACAATCATGGTATCAAACAATGGAACAGTCCTCCTAGAAAAACTAGGACTGTTGACTCTTCAAGTTGTAAAAACCTTTTGAGTTTGAAAGGGAACAGTGTAAATTGCAGAATGTTTGATAGTACCAAATTGACTCATTTACCAAAAGTTTTTCAATAAACCTCGGGTACATTAGAAATTTACCCTTACTATTGACATTCCTCATCATACCATCAAAAATCATCTTAGAAAAGTTGTAAGTTCTGTTTGTGGCCAGACATACAAGAGCAGTAGCAATATTACTACTAAACTCATTAAAACTAGTACTTTTTAGACTCAAACACTGCATAATGGTATAAATCAGAAACTTCCACTGACATGAAAATTGACCTTTTTGAAAAGAAAATCTTTGATTTGGCAAAATATTGTAACCCATCAGTGAAAGGTTTTCAAAAAGTTCATTGTCAGGCAAAGTACTAATCCCTTCCTCATCATTCAGTTTGAGATGCCTCCTAATTGATGATTCAGAGATAGTCCTTTGCTTGCCATTGATTTTAGCAAGAATATTAAGGTCTCCATCCGTTGTTTCAATCCTAGCAGTGGAACAAAACTGTCGGATGTGTGAAACATAAACAGTGGGACTAACCGTCAAAGCATACCTAATGTGAGAAGCTTGAAGGAAGTCCACTATCTAATGGAAATCAGTGTTGTGCCCTATGTTCTCCAAAATTGCCACCATGTTGTGGTAATCACAAAAAGAAAGTTTAGTCATGATGAGGGTTCTGGGTTAAGGATTATTAGAGGTGTTGGTACTGTGGGCGACTTGAATTGAGATTATATAGGTACTTAAAAGGATTATGATAGAGTTGAAACAAGAGAATCAAGATTTTAGGATGAGAAACTCGGTTAGAAGAATAGAACTATCTTGAAACTCTATATTAAGAAGTTATATAATAAGATAAGCAGCCTAAAAAATCTCAACGACTATTTAATTAATGCAACAAACTTTTGAGCCCAACAGTGCCAACGGCTATATTGTTAGTGGGAAAAAGAAAGTCAAACAGTGGGAACTAAGTCTAGCAGTGGGAACTTTGTGGTCTAACAGTGGGAAATATTCCTAAGGGTATCAACTTAACTTCAATAATCAAAAGTAAGCCTACCCTATCCATACATACACACATGTAAAAGCAAGAGAGACATGCATGAATTCATGAGTCATTTGCTCGCTAATTGACCTATGAAGAAAATTGATACACATATTTACCATTGTATCCCTGTTTAACCCATTGAAAATTTTCCCTGAGGCACCACCCTACCACGTCCATTCTAGGTCAAATGTCTTGGCAGTACAAGTCCTTTCTCCAATAATTACACACCCAAATGCCACAGCACACCTCATGCTCACTAAGAACGCTTAGAGAGACATAGGAGCAACTCTTGTGGACCAAATTTGTGTATAACCCATGAATGAGGTCTCATACTACAGTGCCTCAAAAGTTAAAAAACTTAAGCAAGTATTTTAACCTCCATTCACCAGTGGGGACAGTCTAGGACTGACCATGAGTATTCTATGAATACCCTAATCCTAGAGGTTCCTTAACCCCAACCCAAGAGAAATTGATCTTACAGATATACAACTTATGATGTGATTCCACCCTTGACTCCATTGATGATAGCATAGGGATCTTTTCATGACTTGCTCATTCTGCAATTGTTAGTCCAAAACCAAGAAAAACACTAACAGTGGAAATGTAACCCAACAGTGGGAACATTTACACTGACAGTGGAAAACCTAACAGTGGAAAAATGACTAACAGTTGCATTTTACTTTAGCAGTATAAACACTTATTGATCTAATAGCAGTGCAAATCCTATACAAAACTTTACAAAAATCATGAGATAGACATATTAGGGGTCAAGCATTCCAATACTTACAACTAAGTACTGGAATCTCCCCACATCAAAGGCTTTTGTTAAAAGGTCTGCTACATTATCATCTGTATGAATATGATCCACATATATTAGTTTCTTTTCAAATCAGTCTCTTATAAAATGATGTCTCATCTCAATATATTTTGTTCTAGAGTGAAAGAAAGGATTTTTGACTATACAAATTGCACTGTTATTATCAATATATATCTTAGTGTTCATGAAATTGTACCCATAGTCTAGAAGCTGATTTTGTATCCAAAGAACTTACCCACATCCACTTGCAGTTGCAACATACTCTGCCTCAGTTGTGGAAGTAGCCACAATGGTCTGCTTCTTACATTGCCAAGAGATTAACATTCTTCCTAAAAACTGACATCCTCCAGTGGTAGACTTCCTATCTTGACTAGAACCACCATAATCACTGTCAGAATATGCCACTAAGTCAAAGGGAGACTCTTTAAGATACCAAAGTCCTAGCTTAGGATGTCCTTTTAGGTACCTAAAGATTCTCTTAACTGCATGAAGATGGCATTCTTTAGGTGTCACTTGATGTCTAGCACATGCACATACAGCAAACATAATATCTGGTCTTGATGTAGTGAGCTACATTAAAGATCCAATCATGGATCTGTACAAGTGAAGATCCACATCTTTACCAGTTCCATCTTTTCCCCAAGGATTCTCTCTATCCATGGGAGTGTTTGCTGACCTGAGGTCTGAGAACCCAAACTTTTTTAGAATATCACCAACATACTTATCTTGAGAGAGGAATATCCCATCTGTCTTTTGTAACACTTGCAAACCTAGGAAGAAACTGAGTTCACCTATAGCACTCATTTTGAATTTGTCATGCATGAGAGCCTCAAATTCTCTGCACAGCTTTAGATTGGATGACCCAAATATAATGTCATCTACATATACTTATACTAGCAAAAACTCTCCTTTGTGCTTCCTGATAAATAAAGTCTGATCTATAGTACCTCTTTGAAAGCCATTATCTAACAAATACTTGGACAGAGTACCATATCAGGCTCTAGGTGCTTGGTAAAGTCCATACATAGCATTGACCACCTTATAGACTTTGTGTGGAAACTAAGGATCTTGAAAACTAGGAGGCTGCATCACATACACTTCTTCATCAATAGTGCCATATAGGAATGCACTTTTAACATCTATTTGATATACTGTAAAACCCATATAGGAAGCATAGGCTAAAAATAACCTAATAGCCTCAATCCTTGCAACTAGTGCAAGGACTTCTTCATAATCAATACCCCCTTCCTGAGTATGTCCTTGAGCCACCGGTCTGGCCTTTTTTCTAATAACTATCCCCCTTTCATCTTTCTTGTTTTTGAGAACCCATTTTGTCCCAATAGGTCTCATCCCTTTTGGACAGTCAACCAAAACCCAAGCATTCTGGATCTAAAACTATAGAAGCTCCTCTTACATAGCTTCTACCCAGCTTGAATCTTTGAGAGATTCAGAGATCTTTTTGGGTTCTTCTTGAGATAGAAAGGTAATTACCTGATTCTTTGGATGATCTTTATGGATCCTGAGAGTGAGGGTTAGACTAACTTGAATTGTAGACTCTATATTGCTGAGATCAGCTTCCACTTCATTCAGTCTAGTTGCATGAGTTGTATCTCCAAAGAAATATTCCACTCTGTTCTCAGATGAAACATCATTGGATATAGATGGTGGCTGTGAGTATCTCAAAATGCTCCCCTAGATTTGATAAAAGTTAGAACAAGTGTACTAACAGTGGGAACTGTAGTTTCCACTATTGGTGTTGAAGGAGTCTCAGATGGATCAATAGTGAAGATATTTTTACTAGTATTGGGAACATGTGTACTAACAGTGGGAACAGCAGTTTCCACTGTTGGGGTTGAAGTGAGCTTAGATGACTCTTTTGAACTGGTAGTGGGAAAAGAGATTCCACTGCTTTCAGGAACTTCTTCATTAACCTCATGTTCAACCTGTTCAGAAACATCTTTATCTGTATGAACCTCTTCTTGTTCCTTTTAAGGTGAATCAATAAGAATTCCACCACTTTTCTTTGCAGCATTATTTGTAGTTATCATTTGATCCTCATGAAACCAATTTAGAAGAGATATGAATCTTAGAGGAGATCCTTTTTCCTTCTTAGCTTGCTTTACATCTTCTTTTGTACCTGAAATGTTAGAAGAAGATGTTCCTGCACCAACAACTGGTATATAAATCATAGACTTGATTAGGGATTCAATATTAAACAACCAGTTTGGACCACCTGCTTTATCAATGACTTTACTTACTAGGAAATTTATATGCAAGTTTTCCTCTATGTGTTTGGTTCTCTTGTTATACACCTTGAAAGCTTTACTATTTAGGGAGTATCCTACAAAGAAACCTTCATCTCCCTTAGCATCAAACTTACCTAAGTGGTCCAAGGTATTAAGAAGCATGACATGACACCCAAATGGTCTTAAGAACCCTATAGCAGGGGCTCTTCCATTAAACAGTTCATAAGGAGTCATATTGAGTGGCTTAGTTACTAACACTCTATTTTGGACATAGCAAGCAGTGTTAACTGCTTCAGGCCAAAAGGTATCAGGGAGTTTAGCATCAGCTAACATGGTCCTTGCAGCTTATATGAGAGTTCTATTTCTTCTTTCAGCAACCCTATTCTGTTGAGGGGTTCTTGCATTACTAAACTCTCTCTTTATACCTTTCCTAGAACAGAAATCATCCATTTCTTTGTTCCTAAACTCACCCCCATTATCACATCTGATAATTTTAACCTTAAGGTCTTTTAGATTTTCTATTTTTGTTATGAAGTTTCTAAGGATCCTATATGTTTCATCCTTAGTTTTTAGAAAGAAAGTCTAAGTAAACCTAGAAAAATCATTAGTGACAACTAAGCAATACCATTTATGGTTCAGACTACTAATAGAGGTAGGTCCAAACAAATCTATATGCAAGGTGTGAAAGGGCTTAGAAGTTGAATTCACTAACTTGGACTTACATGAAGCCTTATGCTGTTTTCCTTTCAAGCAATCAACACATGAATGGTTATTTTCAAATATTTTGGAGGGCAAACCTATAACTAGATTATTCCTAACCAATTTGTGGAGATTTTTTAAACCCATATAGGATATGTTTTACAGATAATATAAATATGCACAACGGAATAATAAGAACAGTATATTATCAAACAAGGTTTTATTATCATACGTTTCCATCTTGCCCCAAATCTATACTTTGAGACTACTAACTAACTATTAGCTAAATAACTATTAACTAACTAACTACTGTGTACACACACGCACACGTTTACTAGACTCTCATTGGGAGAGCTCTATGTTTCTGGATGTACTAAACCTATGTCTATGATCTCTTTGTATAGGGAGAGATCAAGACTTACAAAGAAAACTAATTCCAGTCAACAATTGTATTAAATACTTAGTCAATGTATTTAATATGGTTGACTAAATAATTAGGAAACTAAATCAGCATTAATCTTCAAGTTGTTTCAATCAACATTAATCATTGTTTGACTGCATTGAATGAGATCTTCAATCAGCATTAATCGCTGTTTGACTGCATTAAATGAGAAGATAACTACTGTTTGACTTCAAGTCTTTTAGAATCCCATAATGCTGAATTAGTCTTTCTTGTTTTCATCTCTTTTGTTTCTTTTTGATCTCTCTCAAATCTGTAAATCCCAACAATCTTCCCTATATTTGATGATGACAAAACAAATCAATTTCTTCACTAACTTCCCCTGAAGTTGAAGGATCCATGGATCTCCCTGAATGAAACAATCTTCCTTTGTAAACTGCTTCCCCTTAACTTAAGATCTTCCCCTTAAGTTATCAATCTCCATTCCATGCCACCACAGGATCTATAAGTTGCTAATCATATAATCATCTTCCCCTTTTTGTCTTCATCCAATAGGGAAACATTTTAAGCAACTTGCTCTTTACAACTTCAAATCATATATCAAAACTTTTAATCCAAGCTTTCTACTGACTCAAATTACCCCTCATGAAGTTCAACACAAATAATGAATTCAAGCAGTAGAAATTTTAAACTAGCAGTATTAATAATGACTAGCAGTAGTAATGACCTTCCCTTGAAACTGTGCATGAACATCTTCAATTCTGTAGGCTTTTTGTAATGATTACTGATGAAGAAAACTGAGTATAACGAACTTGATGAAGAAGTAGAATTTACCAAACTTGTGTCTTATGTCTTGTTTATCCACGTGACGTCGAACTCATACTGCAAAGCACAAAAGTATAAGTAGACTGCAACCTCTTGAAAGAATCCTCAACTAGACGAGACACTGAGCACTACTATGTAACTCCTTTAAGTGATAGCCAATGTGCGCATAGAGCATCATAAGAAAAATCACACATTGCTAGATTCTTCAAGTCTTCGTCAACACCATATAAAATGAACAAGTTATCTTTAAAGTGTAACAACCACTTTAAGATATGATAAGAACACGCACCTGTAAAACTCAACTACAACATCAAATAAGTGATAATCAATCGTCTTCATAATCACATCTTCAATAAATTCAAAAACAACCTTTTTCAATTTAATTGAATCTTTGTCCCATCCGAGAACCAAGCTGTGTGTTATCTGTTATCGCATAAAGCTAGTAGTACAAACTCATTTAATACTAGCAGTACAAATACACGAACCAAACAGTAGTATCTACTTTTTATCAAATTAGGGTTTGATAGAAAAACCCTAGTTTTATCAAATTCGTCATTAACAGAAAACCAATAAAAACCTTGAGATCCTAGATATCACGAGCCACCAGGCTCTGATACCAATTGTGGAGATCTTTTAAACCCATCTAGGATATGTTTTACAGATAATATAAATATGCACAACGGAATAATAAGAACATTATATTATCAAACAAGGTTTTATTATCATACGTTTCCATCTTGCCCTAAATCTATACTTTGAGACTACTAACTAACTATGAGCTAAATAACTATTAACTAACTAACTACTGTGTACACATACGCACACATTTACTATTCTCTCATTGGGAGAGCTCTATGTTTCTAGATGCACTAAACCTATGTCTATGATCTCTTTATATAGGGAGAGATCAAGACTTACAAAGAAAACTAATTCCAGTCAACAATTGTATTAAATACTTAGTCAATGTATTTAATATGGTTGACTAAATAATTAGGAAACTAAATCAGCATTAATTGTCAAGTTATAATTAATCTTCAATCAGCATTAATCGTTGTTTGACTGCATTAAATGAGAAGATAACTACTGTTTGACTTCAAGTCTGTTTTCCTTTCAAGCAATCAACACATGAATGGTCATTTTCAAATATTTTGGAGGGCAAACCTATAACTAGATTATTCCTAACCAATTTATTCATTGTTTTAAAGTTTAAATGACCTAATCTTCTATGCCATAACATGCTTTCATTTACAGAGGCCTTAGCAATCAAGCAAGTTAGATTTTTATGAGGGACAATGTCTTTTAAGTCAACAACATACATATTCTGCTGTCTAGGTGTTCTAAGCAACACATGCCTATCATCCTCAAGCTTAAAATCTCTACCCAATACAATGCACTCAGAATCAGTGAATAGGACACAATTTTTGTTATCACAGATTTGAGATACACTAAACAGGTTGTATTTAAGCTCTTTCACAAAATGCACATTTTCAAATTCAAGTTTACCAGTCTTTATTGTGCCTTTGCCAGTAATCTTTCCACCTCCATATCCAAATGACACATATCCTCCATCATAAGGCTCATAATCTGATAGATAAGATATGTTGCCAGTCATGTGCCTTGAGCAACCACTATCCCAAAATCCTTTATCATCAATATTATCCAGTGGTTTGCCCTGCACAAATAAAGAGAGAATTAGTTCTCTTTGGGGACCCAAGCCATTACTGACTTGAGTCTGCCTTGTGTATCAATGTATTGATATTTCTTGAATGTCACTGATACACCATTGACATTTGAACCTTCACCAGAGATTTGCTTAGGTTTCCAAATCCAACGAGCTGAGGCCTTAACAGCTTTTCCCTTGTTTCCCTTAGCAGCAGCAACTGTTGGCTTAGCAGTGGGAACTTTTAAGCCAACAGTGGGATTTTTTGTTCTAACAGTTGGAACCCAAATTTTATTTTTAGCTACTGCTTTTCTTTCAAAGGGCCTTTTTACATTTGAATGTGCTGATTTAACAAAAGATTTCATTTTTGGTTGAGCAACATTCAAAGATGTTCTGGCAGTGGAAAAAGATCTGTTAGGAGCAATGGTTTTTGTGCCAGATTTGAGCAAAATAGCTTTGGGTGTCAAGTTTCCTTGGGTATAATTAACCCTTGACCAGTTTTTCCCTTTATTTACCCACTTATTTTTATTACAGTTAACCTTCAAATGCTCAAAGCTACCACATTTATAACATGCTTTATTTTGCATCACAAAGTCTTTTCCTAGCTGTTGGGATTTTAGATTGTTCCAATTCCTCTGGTTCCCTCTAGGTTGATCTCTATTCTGATTAATGGTAGACCTGATAGACTCAATAGGTGTGGATTCAGTATCACTTTCATCCTCAGAATCCCAGTCCTCAATTATTGGAGGACCAAAATTGTTAGACCTAACATTAGAGCTTTGTGTGATGTTCCTATATAACTCAGCATATTTAGCAGTTGGTTTCCTAGCATTTTCAATATTATTGATTTTAATGACATTAGGACAACCAGACTCTTTCACAAAGTTAATTATGGGCTTTGACACAGCATTACTAGATGTTCCTCCATGTTCACAAACAGTCAAGTTATTTCCATCTAGTTCACTTCTTACATCATTTGTTACATCTACACTAGGTGTGGGCCTAGTATAGTCAGTGACAGTGTTATCAGCAAATTCAGGTAAACCTGTCCAAGACAAATCTGGCATGGGAGATGAATAGACTTGTGCAGGAGGGGGTGGGACAGCTCTATATTCATCAAATCCCACACCCTTCTTGTCCTTACCTGATTTTTGACTTTCTAACATTTGATCTAAGTCTTTAGATGAGTTTACAAACTTTTCTAACTTAGAATCAATGCCATCTCTCTCTTTCTTGACTTCTTCAAGCTCATTTGTAAGATTCTCAATTTTATAATCCTTAAGTTCTAAATCTCTTTCTAAGACTCTTATCTTTTCACAGAATTTAGATTCATTTATTTTAAACTCAACCAACCTAGCTTCAACCTGTGATAAGCCTCTTTTATAATTACACAAATCTGATTCACTATCAAAAAGTTCTTCTCTAAGCTTACTAATTTTAGTAGTGAGGTTTTCTGTGTTCTTCCTACAAGATTTAGAACAATATGAATCATCATATACCTCATTGTCTGAGCTTGAACTAGACATTGCCATCAAAGCAAATTCTGTTGGTACAACCTCTTCTGCTACAAGTGCTTGATTCTCTGAAGCTTCATTTTCTTCAGCCATAAAGCTCCAGTCCCATCCAATGCCATCAATGGCCATCATTGCCTTGTGGCTAGGCTCTTCAACCTTTGGCTCCTTCTTGTAGCTCTCTCTTCTACTTCTGTCCTGACTCCTTGGTGCTCTGCACTCTCTAGCAAAATGCCCCAATTTGTGGCAATTGAAGCATTCCACTTTAGATTTATCAAACCCAGCTACATCAGACCCTTGAATGGTAATCTTCTTACCAGTCTTCTTCCAGAACCTATCAGCCCTCATACTTAGCAAAGCCATATTCCATTTGATGTCCATCTCTTCAATGTCATCATCATCGATCTGAGTAATGTCCTCATATTTAATTTGAGAACCACTTTGCTGAGTAGCTATGTATGCACAGATAGTATCATGGCTAAAGGTAGCAGTGGCAACTTCAGTGCTAGCAGTGGTAACTTGACCACTAGCAGTGGAAAAACTTTGAGCAGTGGGAACTTCACTTTTTCTACTGTTGGTATTTGAAGAAGAAATGAAGGCCATATTTTGAGAACTTGATCCTCCCTTCTTCTGAACCTCTGATTCATATACCTTGAGATGATTATACAAATCATCCAGACTCATTGTGTCTAGGTCATTTCTGTTTCTCCAAACAATAGTACGCATAAGCCATTCTGGTGAAAGGCTTGTTAAAAACTTCTGGTTCAGATCTTCTTGTTCAATTGGAACATCTAAGAACTCAAGTTGACTCACAATAGCCTGCAATCTATTAAAAGTTTGCTCTAGAGTCTCTGATCCTTCAGCTTTGAAGTTTCCATATTGTTGCAACAGATTCTTCTTTGTCTTTTTGGTGGCTTCATTTCCACCAAAGGTCCTTAGTATTACTTCCCATAATTCCTTGGCTATTTCATACTTGTTGAATCTCAACTGATGTTCATAGGGAGAGCCAGCAGCAAAGTAGTTCTTGCCTTGACATCATTTCTTCTCTTTTGCATGTCTTTTGCTGTTACAGCCACAGTCCTTCCCTTGCTCCTTGATGATGAAGTAGCTTCATCGATTATACACTTTTATCTTGTGCAGGAGCTCTATATGAGTCACCAAACTTTATGACTTCCCATAGAGTATAGTGTTCATGCTGTAAGTACTGTTGTATTCTAAACCTCCATTGTTCAAATTTACCAGTGTTAAGGATTGGAAGTTTTATGGAATTGGGAGTGGATGTAACATAGGGATCCATTTTTGTTTGTGATTGAGAAGTTTGGAATGTTATGCTTCTTAGATCAAAGTCTCTCAACAAGCTATGATACCACTTGTTGAGTCCCAAAACTCTAGATCTACTGCCTTAGGTTATAAGGTTATTATTACCTTGGTAATCACAAGATAATAATGTGAGAAACTTTGTTGAAGTGTTTCACCAAAGGTTATACGGAATCTAACCTTTAGTGTTTAAGAAGAATAACAATGGAAATGGAATGGAACAGTGAATAACCAACAAGCCTTAATATTATTGATTGAATAATACGAGTACTCAAAAGTACTAGGGTTTACAAAACCTTAAAGCTATGAGAGTAGTATATGAAAGATGTGTTGAATGTATATCTCTATTCTAACCTAAGGACTCCTTTTATAGCATAAGGAGCCATGTACAAGATAAGACCTAACTAGATCTCCTAAATCACAGGGATAGTCAGAGTACATTCTATATATAACAATAACGCGTATTTGACTATGTGTAGATCTTATCTTCATGCTGCAGTGGAAAGTATTCAACCAGTGGAAGCCTTACAGTGGGAAAATATACTAACAGTGGGAAGTTCTTTTAACAGTGGGAACCATTCAACTAACAGTGGGAATCCCTTAGCATTTTATTCCCAACAAGTTCTACATTTTCTCTAGCTTCTTGCTCTTCTCGACTTTTGTTCTCAGCAAGACTTACTTGTAATATATCTTGTAAGATCGTCTCATCTGCTTTATCAACAGTTGGCACTGGAGCTGGTGGAGTTAGACGTATAGATCTCCTTTCAGGAAGACAAAAACGAATCACAGTAGATCGTTTTGGAGCACTTGACTTTGGTGTATCCTTTTTAGGGGTAGGTGACCTAGGGGCGCTTAGTGTCCTATGTGTTCCTTGGGTAGACTCAGTCGGTTGTGACTGAGTCAGAGGAACATCTAACCCAAACACCTCCGCATATATCCTATAATGCTCCGTGTGCTTCATCTCTTCAGTGATCATCCAGTCTGGAATTTGCATGCCAATTTTATCTTTGTGTCTCCCTGAATTAAAGATATTTTTTGTTATATCATCATCTTGTAGGTTGTGATACATGTCACGAGCACGTCTTGAAATTTCAGGGAAACTAGTCATGTAATGAAATAGCACGTTATAAATCGTCATTTTGGTTAACAGATCAAAAAAGGATACTTCAGAAACACCGCGTAGCAATAAAATAAATCATAATTTTCTCGCCTTGCGAACAAAGTCGCACGTTCATATTTCAATAAATAAAACTATAAATGGACCAATATTTAAATATTACCAAATAAACAATATAACTTGACGTTTCATTTCCTTAAAACTCTAACATACAAATGAGTATCTAAGTCAATCAGTAGAAAATTCAAAATAGGCAATGTCAAAAATAAATACATCTCTATAATCAATGGTCTCTACACTTTCGAGATCATTCACATGCTACGTCTTGTTTCACATTTCAATACAACAATAGCATCTATTCCCTAATAGTATTAGAAAAGAACAATCATAACAAATAGTATCATACATCAATAGTGGGTGTAAATAATGTCATTCACATGCATGGCCTCAGAAAACTAGTGATCACCTTGCGTATAAATTAGGAACCATGCACTAACAAATTTATCTCAACTAAAATTTGAAAACAAAGATTACACAAATCGGTGAGAGTTAGGTTTTCGCTTTCGTTGGATTCAAGGGCTAAGGAACGTCGGGTTCGAAGAGTAGTAACCAAGGGTTGGTTCGAACTCCTCGTCACTACTACACATCTCATCGTCTAGCAACCACTCGGACCTTCGTAAGTCATTTTTGTAACTTAACATTTATCGTGCTATGTCATTTACTCTTGTAGTCTCACTCGCGAAAGCCTCGACTTTGCATAAGTAGTGCACGGCATAAACCCATGCGTGGCTAATAAGTACGTACGCATGTAAAGGCAGTGATCGTACCATGCATAAAATAACAACGTATGGTAACAACTTGTAGACAACGCATCGTAACAAATAACGAATCAATGGAAATTGCATAAACTTTTAAACGCATACATATTATACCACGTTGACGCACTAGGGACTTATACGCACTAGAATTACGCATAAATTTTTGTAGAGCTTCTCATGTTACAACCTTGACATATTAACTGGGCTAACCAATGCGACATGTGACGAACCCCCGCGAGTCGTTAACTCGTTAATGGGCTGCCACTGCCCCAAGGGAACCAAGCAACCCATGCTTGTTGCTTCGTACTAAGGCATCGCACCCACTCGACACCAACTTGTACCGAATCGCACGAGCCATGGCAGGTTACTGCTGCTGTTGCAGCTGTGCGTACTACAAAGGGCGAGAAGATCGTCCTTGTGTCTAGAAATGGAGTCTTCTCGTTGCTAACTAAATAAGTTGTAAACATGCAAAATAGATATAAAATTAATATATATACATGTGAGTTTACTGCGGAAGAAATGAAACCAAAAACAGTGAGTGTAAAAGCTCACTGTTGTTGCGTCAGGTGAGCAGCAAAAAAAGAAAAAGAAAAGAAGATGGACATGTGCTTATTATATATGTACACGTGATGGGTTTTGTGATATTTAAAAGGATGCATGTTTTCTTAGTTTTTGACAAGTTGACATAGGAAACAATTATACTATTTTCAATTACAAAGATTTAACGTAGGGATATGTTATGTGCATAACTATCGAACTCTCAGTTCGAGCTCCAAATGGGTTGGCAGCTCGTTAACGAGTATAATTATTTCAACGAGTATAAATTAGAAGTGATAATTTTCGATGCTTTGGAATTATTAACAATGGAACCAAACTTTTAAACAGGTAAGCGAGTTTGTCCCTGCTCATATATTTTAGTTAACACCAAAGATATTTTCAAAACCTATTTGAGTTTAAAATCCAGTTTTAAAAGCCACATGATTTAAATTGTAACATAAGAATATTAAATACAAGTAAGTAATTTTTACAAAATTTTTAGGCGTCATCACTTTGGACGCGCAATATATTAAACGGACATTAAGACGAGATTTAAGTGACGTATAGAGTGGTAATGAGCTGAGATAAAACATATATATATGTAACTCAATAGTTGGTAAATAATAGTTATATTATTAAAACTTAAATTGTATTATTTTAACAATATGACCATGTGATCTTAAGCACATAATTACATCAAATTATGTATAAATCCCTATATGTGCGAAGTCGTGTATCATCCTTAGAGCTAACAGTCTAATCCAAGATATGAGAACATAAAGCGATAATTTATTATTGGGCAAATAAATTGAATAATTAGTATATTGAATCCTTAGAATGTACACTCAAATTTGTTTTAATTACTTAGGTGTTTGACTGAGTCACTACTTGACGTGCATTGAATCCATTATCAGCTCCAGGCGATTAACTGACAAAGTAAGTTTTCATAGCCCCTACCCTACTGTTTTAAATCATCTTTTGGGGTGAGAACATTGCTTATTTCAAACATGTGAATACAAGTACAATTACTCATTACTGATTGGTTTAAGTCCCAATTTAACCCAAGTTGCTATTTGCCCGATTTATCATGAACCGTTAATTACTTGTAAGCGCGAATGTTATGGATAGATCTATCGGGATTGACATCCCTGTTTGTCTTGGACTGACATTAGTCAAGCAAACACAGTTTCATTTAAGTCAGATTACGGGTGTCCCGGGTTAGACACCTACAAGGGCATTTATTCATTGTTGGTATATGTTAACGCTTCGGTGTCATGAGCTTAGACAATAGTAATGCAATTTATATGACATTGTATCTGTTATATTGTCATATGCGGATGAAATCTTGTGATTCATAAACATTTACATTTCTTTGCTTAAACAAACCAATGAACTCACCAACTTTATGTTGACACTTTAGCAATGTTTTCTCAGGTATTAAGAACGAAGATGCTATATGAAGTCTCATGCATTGCAGTCATTTCTTGTTATCTGAGAATATTTGTACTATTAAAATCTATGTCGTATTGTCTATTTTTATACTTCCGCTGAATGTTTAAACACTTTATTATTTCCTAATACAAGTGATCAATTTTCTTAAACGTCTCATATAGATGTCGTTCTGTATTGCTTAGAAGTATGATAATCATGAAGTCACACGACCTCGGTTGCCATTATACTCTGATATTTTAGGGGTGTGACAGATCATCCAATCTGGAATTTTCATGCCAACTTTATCTTTGTGTCTCTCTGAATTAAAGATATTTTTCATTATATCATCATCTTGCAGGTTGTGATACATGTCACGAGCACGTCTTGAAATTTCAGGGAAACTGGTCATGTAATGACTAATGATGATCTTTGTAAATCTTAGATAAGGAATCGAAGATGTTGGATGATGAAGAGAATAGTAAAGTCCTTCCCACTAGTAAACTCGCATAATCCAAGTGAATTTACTGACAAGCATACATCATTTGCATTATCTGTAATGGCGGTTGATCCCATCCAGTGACACGTGTGGTCAAGCACTTGGAAAATATCTTGCATAACATTTGCCATGGTTGTAGAAGACCAGTTGTCTTAAAGCTTGACAATGTCTTCAGCTCCATTGTAAAGCCCAATTGTTGTTTATAGAATGAAACCATGTTAGAAAATGATGGTGGTGGTACGAATGAATTATGACTGTTGTCATTTGCATGTGGTAGATGAAAGACTGTTCTGAAGTCATCCAATGTAAGAGAAAGTTCTTTCTTGTCCAGCATAAAATTGAGCCTATACTTTGAACCTCCGTCTTCCTTCAAAGTATGCCAGAATTGTGCCATATAAATCCATGGTACAGAGGAAGAAGCAGCAATACTGAATCGTAAAGGATGATTCTTGATGATATTCGTCAGTATTTTGCTTTCGGGTGGACACTGCACATGATCAAGATCAACCTTCTTGTTGGCATCCATAAGATCATATCGTTTGTTCGGAGGACACAGTTCGTCTGGATGAACATCAGCTGCATGTTGTTGTTGTGCCATGATGATTACTGAATGAATAAAATTGAGATGTTAGGTAACAAATAATTCTTTTGACATTTTTGTCTTTTTCCACTCTGTCTGTTTTATATGTTCTGGCAATTCTTTTTGAACATATTTTTGATCAGTTTCTTTCTCATGTGCTCGTTCTTGCTTTTTCTAGCACATGCCATACGCTTTATTCGAATTATTCTTTTGATTTATCATTTTTGTGTGTTCTGGCAATTCTTTTTCGAACACACTTTTGATTTGCTTTTTCGCGTATGGATTTAGCTCTCTCTTTCTGTTTTTAGAATATCCTCACCAGAAATTCTTTGTGACATGATACTCTTTCAAGAATGATGAAGATTTCTCTTTTGATTTTAATTAAGACTCTTTTTCTAAAAATTAAAGAGAAATCATTCAACTTCTTGAAATTGTTTTGTGAAAGAGTATCATTTTGACACAATAACAGATTTTGAGAACTTTTTCTAGAAATCTTTTGACAAAAACTTTCTTTATAATGATAACATAGAATCATATAATCACAAACCCACAATTGAATGGACACTAAGTCACTCACTCCTCATTCTGTTCATTGCAGAAAACGGCCGAAACCGGACATGACTTAGTCCACTTAAACAATTGAGTTTTGGATTTTCAGATTCAAGTTTATAAAAAACTTTTCACTTTCACTTTTTGTCATGATTCCTAAACAATGAAGACAAACATATCTAATTCAATAATTGAATGGACACTAAGTCACTCACTCCTCATTCTGTTCATTGCAGAAAATGGCCGAAACCGGCCGAAACCGGACATGACTTAGTCCTCTTAAAGAATTACGAATAGATATATATGACCCACAGCTTAGAATTCATAGAAACTTGATTTCTTTCTCAAAAATTATTTAATGTTTTCACCACACATGAGAAACTAATCTTTTTGTTTCACAGACATTCAAGCATTAATCATCATAAGCATTAATCATGAAAATTATTTCTTTCTCAATACAACTTCACTTTTCCACAATCGCATTTTTACTGAATTTTGTCTTTTTGACACCACCGAGTTTGACTTTTTGACCCTTCTGATTTTGACTATTACTGAGTTTCACAATCTAGATAAACAATAATTCATTTTAACTTATGTAGAAACCAAACTCGATTCGTTTTATGTTCTATTATCATTTTTCAGACTCCAAACAGTTAGACAAACAATCAAACTCGATAATGATCAAACTCGATCAACACCATACACTTCCGAATTTCATTTTCAGCGACTAGTTAACCATTCCTAAGCTATTTATCACTTATTTCTACATAAACATTGTTTATTATCGTCCTTGATTTCAATCTTGTTGCATAAACTCGATAAAACACAAACTCGGTAATCGTAAATATTACCGAGTTTAAACTCGATAATGCAAACACATGTATTATATGAACCACAACTCATATCCACTTACGTTTGAGTAAGAAAGGTAGTTGTAATCGTTGTAATGAACTCGAAAGACTTTCGTTGATTTTCCACTCAAACTCGATAAATTGACTCGGTAAAAGAAAAGTGAAAATGAAAAACATTTCTTCCTTTTATAGCCACCAAAAAAGATTCAGAAATTACACTTTCAGTCCCTTTAGTTTTACATTCCAAATTTTGATTTTGATTTTTCAAAAACTCCCCCTCGAGTAATGAAGTCATTTTAAAATTTGTTCACCATTATCAAAAACTCCCCCTTTGAGTAATGAAGTCATTTCAAAATTTGTTCACCGTTATCAAAAACTCCCCCTTGGAATGAAATCATACTAAGCTCGTAGTCCAAAAATGAAGATGTTTGAGTTTAAAATAAAAAATCCACCTTGAAAATATAGCATTTTTCGCTCAGAATATGACTTACATGTTTCGCTAGGAATATGTGAGACATGTCTCGCTTAGAATAAGTGAAACATGTTTCGCTAGAAAACATGTTTCGCTTCATTCAAGCTAAACAAGTTTCGCTTCATTCAAGCCAAACATGTTTCGCCTCAGGTTTTACCAATTAAAAACCTATACGATTTTCTAACAATCATCACAAATCTATCAATAAACTCACAAAATCATTAATCACATGATTAAACAACTTTTTTGAGCTCGAAATCCTACATACGCAAGATTTTTAAAAGGGAGAAACACTTTAGTCATACTTTAAGAGACATCTAGGAGGCTTAAAACAACCACATAGGGACAAGAACCAGTTAACCAACACCTTTTAGCACTACATAAGCAAACTTATACACACTTTTAGTTTTTAACGAACCTAAAACTTAACTCTTCTAAATAAATGGTTTCTAAGGAGGCTAAAACTTGTGATAAGGGAATACGAAAGCTTCATAGATACTAATTAACGCAAAGCCACAAGTATTAACCCATAAGCACATGTATCGCTTTATTCAGCTTACAAAAATAAACAAATCTCACTCATATGTTAGAGATATCAATAAATGTTTCTCACGCATCTAAGACGCATCCAAACAAACAAAACCCCTCAACTAATTAGAAAATTACCTCAACTTTTTACTTATGAACACTAATTCATTTTTAATTGATTAAGAGTGCAAAAATGAAATATAACCTAATTCGTTTTGAAAACATGATGTTAAAGGGATTACTTACACATAGAAGTGAACCTTAGATCTTGAAAAATGAGTTTGATTTTAGAGTATGAATCGAGCGAAATGTGTTAGAGAGTATTTGGGGGTGTTTAGTTTTGTCAATATGAAAAGTATGAGCAAAATGTGTTTGAAAGTGTTATATCCGGCCAAAGTTTAATAAATGGTAAGAATGGTCCTTGTTCTTTATGTTTTCTTCTATTTTTCTTTTAAACTTATAACTAAGTCTAAACTAGTTATAGAAATGGCATATTAAGTCCCTAAAGTTGTAAGCTTAGATCTTAAGTCCTAGTTTTTGCCATTTAATCCCTAAAAGTTAAAACCAATAACACCTTAAGTCCTTTTTGGGTTAAAACTGATATTAACTCCCCTTTAATTGATGATCCGTTATTGTAACCATAGTTTTTCCATTTTGTTGATAGAAATAATACCTAAAAACATTATTAATATTTTTCACATCTTTACGTTTTGATAATTACAAAATATAAAAACGTTCAATGTAAAACTAAACGTAAACAAGTAATTAGTAGTAAATTTTCATTTCGAAAATTATATCACTTAAAGATATAAATAAATAAATGCTTAATGCATTTTATGATCAAAGAAAAAAATTTCTACATCACACTTTTATAAAATCTTGTAAACATTTTTATAAACATTACAAAACGTTTTTTACAATTAAAAGAAATGTTTTATTAAAAATAAATATTTTAAAATTCAAATTTTCAGACCTAAAACGGCTAGAAAGTTCCAAACAATTCTCCCTACACAAAAGGACAAACTGAGGAGAACCTAGTCTAGGGCGGCCCCCTTATCTTTAAGGGACCACCCACCTATTTAAAGGAACCGCCCATAGGTAGACGCTCCTCTAGAATGTCCTATAAATACTAGATTATTCCCCACTATTTTCTCACCTTTTGCACTCATTCTTTCTGATC
>BQNB010022260.1:13063-26854 GCA_026074375.1 Tanacetum coccineum | reverse complement strand
GAGGCTCTATACGGGCGAAAATGTAGATCCCCTGTGATATTGACTAAACTGGGAGAAAGTCAGCTTATTGGACCAGAAATTATGCAAGAAACGACAGAAAAGAATGTTCAAATTAGGGAAAGATTGAAAACGGCTAGGAGTCGCCAGAAAAGCTATGCTGATAAGAGACGTAAGCCTCTTGAATTCAAGGTTAGAGATCGAGTGTTACTTAAGGTATCTCCATGGAAGGGAGTGGTACGATTTGGCAAGAAGGGAAAGCTAGCACCACGATATGTGGGACCGTTTGAGATCGTAGAGTGTGTTGGACCGGTAGCTTATCGGCTGAAGTTACCCCAGGAGTTGAGTTGTGTCTACGACAGGTTTCATGTGTCTAATCTCAAGAAATGTTTGGCTGAGTCAGATGTTTAAGTACCTTTCGATGAGATCGAGATTGATGAAAATCTGCGATTTGTTGAAGAGCCTATTGAGATCGTAGAGCGGGATGTAAAGAAGCTAAAGTGAAGAAAAATCCCATTGGTCAAAGTTCATTAGAACTCTCGGCAAGGAGCTGAGTATACTTGGGAACGTGAAGACCAATTCCGGAAGAAATATCTGAATCTTTTCTCTGAACCAGTACTTTCCTCAAGTGCCGCAACTTGAGCCTTGAGGACAAGGCTCTTCTAACCGGAGGAGACTGTAACATTTTGTATTTTCAGGTCATTTACGACGTCATCTATTTTACAAATTTTTTTTTCTCATACGTGTATACTTTTAATTCTTATTATATAGTAAAATCGCGTAAACTAAAAATCAACAATTAACGTAAACGGACACCAAACGAATTAAAATTTTCGTCAAGCAAGCAATATATTATTTTTACGAAAGTAATAATCAACTTTTTATATTTTATTTTTATTGGTTGCGTAAAACGTTTACGTTTCGCAATTAAATACATTTAGGCGTACCCGAAAGTACCAAAACTTTTCTACGCTTCAATAAATACCCACTTTTATACCCAATACATAAAAATTACAAAAATATCTTACCTGTATACATACCTATCCGGTTATAGGATGAAAAACACAAAGATATTACAAGTTGAAAAACACTTTCCTTGATTTCATGAGATGATCTCTACTTTTAGGAACATTTAGATATTATTTGCAAGAATTTCATTATACTTGACCAAGACTTTCCTTGAAACCCTCATGGTGTCTTTCATGAACCTATACATGATCTTAACTAATTCCTTAGAGTATATAAGCTAGCAACTAGAGAAATAAACACACACTCTTTATTTCCTTGGTGAAAAATTCACAAAACACTCTTTGTTTCACTCTACATAGCCACGGCTCAAACCTTCCCCCTATACTAACCCATACAAAAAAATTTTACCACTTATACAAGCATACACACAACATATCTAAGACCTACTAAGATGGTTTGAAGGTTTGGTTAAACCTTTACAAGTGTTAAACAAGAAAAATAGAAGATTAGGGTTTAGGGTTTCAAGATCTTGCAAACTTTAGTTTATAATCTAAACAAGAGTTTGGATTGTGTTGGTTATCATATCACATCACCATAAGGTTATCTAAAACCCTTTATGTCTTTACATTTATCATTTTATTCATATATGAGTTCTATATAGTTAAATCACTATTAGGATATGTTTAACTAGTGAAAATGGATTTTTCTTGTGAACATGATTTTATGAACTTATACATATGTTATATGGATGTTATTATGATGTTATAAAAGGAATATAAGTCTTGTACACTCATGGGTTAAGAATAAAAAGTTGGTATAAGTTTATGGTTAAAAGTGTACTTAAGAAAGTTTATGATTTTATGTGATAAGTGGACTTCTTGATCTTGATGATCTTGGAACAAATATGGACAAATAAACTTTATAATATGTAAGACAAGTATATAATAAGTCTTGGAAAACTTGTGGTAAATTATTAAGTTAAAAGGTATATAAAACAAGTTATAAAAATGAATATGTATAAGTATTATAAAGGGGCTGTTTTGGTTCGACCTTGGTAACAGCCCTACCATGTTTTAAAAAGATAGTACGCCTCATGACGATTCTAAAATGATAAGAATCTCGAAAAACCGATTTATAACAAAAAAGATACGACGATTTCAAGTTTACGTTAAATATATACTTTTATAAAACTATTTTTATAAAGTTACTATTCACCACAGAAACTTATATTTTTAAAACATCAATAAATCAATAAAAATTTTAAATACGAAGACGTGCTCGAAAGAATCGCTAAAAACGAAGTTAAAACGAATAAGTTACGACATTTACGAGATTTTACGACAGCCATTTTAACAAAAGTATACTTATAAACGTTTTTACTTTATAATTATGATTTCACTAAAACGATTAGATGGTGATGTAGCTATATAGAATTATATGTGGTATTAGTTAATCAAAGTACTATATTACTAGGGAGTTTCATAATGTGGCCACTTCGGGGTGGTAATCGAACGATTGTTATGGATTTACATTTAAAGTGCTCCTAGCTCCTCATAATAATAAGCGTCGACTACAGACCTCTTAATTATATAGGCCCGAACGATAGTATGATGACTACACAGACCTATAAATAATCAAAGTGTTTAGTACTTATTACTACTATATTGATTAGGGGGGGTTCCGGGGGTTCGGATTCCTTCGTGAACGCATTTTTCTATTGTGAATACTGTTGATTACCATTCACCATCGAGGTGATTTCATAGACCCACTCTTTACTACTGAATGTTTTGACAAAATCTACGCGAAAATGGATTAAAAACATAAAACAGACAAAAACTAAGAACGTGAAAAACAAAAGTAAATACTGAAGTAAGAGAAACTAGCTTAAGTAAATTAGATTATAAGTAGCAAAAAAAAAGGAAGGCTATGGGTACTATGGAGACGAAATAATAATTAGGTAAAATTTAAGGGTTTATGCTACCAGTCTTTATTGCAGCGAAGGGAACAACTTGGATGAAGGCCGCGAAACTGTAACCTACACACCCCTCCCCATTGAATGCCACCCAACCTCTCACCACTACCCCCTCCCCCCCCCTCCACACCCCAACTTCCATTGCAAGAAATCCACTATGACACCCGTGTATATACCTCACCGATTTTACCAAAGAGGTATTACACAGTGTCTGTCTAACCAATTTCTGCCTGCATATTAATTGCTCAGTATTACCATTATTTGCCTGTCAGCCCATTTATCAGCACCGTTAAATGCTATAGTAGAAAGCTCGAGTGAAGTGGATAGATCATCGGGGACAGATAATCCCCCACATTTCCTATGGGTCAATAGTTGTGAGTCAGGTGCATTAAAACATTAGACGAGTGTTAGTTGTTTTGCAAGCATCCAATCTTCAGATTGGGGCACAAATCTCTTAAGGCTCGGGGTCCCTGAGCTTATTGCACATCATAAACGTTTTGGAGTACTGCAAGTGTTTTCAGAGTCAACATTACTTCGATCTTGTGGTCCACCCTTTTTACCGATAAACCTATGATTTCACTCAACCTTTTGTGATGAGAACATTTAGGCAAGAATATCTGATCATAGGGTATGAAGAATTGTGACGGGGAGCCATGTCGGATATCAATGAAGACGGATTTCTGTGTTTAATCTAATTCAATGCAACTATTATTATCATTAAAAACTTAAGTCAACTTTTGGTATTTTGAAGCTTTTGTATTAATTAAAAATATGACTTTGAAATTTTATGACTTTTAACAACATGTGGGACCCAATTGTATAAACTCTGATATTTAGCAATGCATCGAATGAAATCTTATTGTCTTACACGTTCCATTTTTAATGGTCGTTTCCTTATCTTGATTGTTGTACTTTGACGTAACACCCCGTTGTTACATTCCGCTGCTACCTGAATTTTACGGGATTTATATATGGTACCAGAGCCAAGGTATAGGGAACTTGGTCATTTTCAAAAACCTAGCTATAAACCACAAAGTTTTAAAGGTTTTCTTTTCTTTCATTTTAAATACAGAATACATTCATCGCTATCTGATATCCACGCGCGCCCATAATTCTCTGATCTTACATACTTTTCCGATGTCATAAAAGCCTTTATATATAATCTTAGATATATACACATAACTTGTTAAATTTGAATCTCTTTACGCCTATCATTTGACATATCAAATATCTAATTCTATCGATCAATTATATAAATACTCGACTATACTTATTAATGTATGATTTATCTATATCATACTCCATTATTTACCATGTGCTCATACTCTGCAAACCTTTTACAAATTCCTCAACGAATTGTGTACTTGTGGATGCCAGACTCATGTTCGCGCACAGGCGATTTAAGAGAAATCTGTGAGGAAGATACGTGGAACAAGCGGTGGACCAGAGTCATGCTAAATATGAAAAGACTAGAGTTGACTCAAACAATACAGTGGGATCCGGAACAACAAATAACTGGAGGAACTGTTTGTAACCAAGATGCATGGATGTTCTATAAGACGTTAATGAGTGGCAATCCTACTCTTTCAAAGGGGAACTGAAGGTTAAGTCGGACAGAAACTAGTTGGTTCGAAAAGATGGAGCAAGTGTTTAAGTAATATCAAATGTTGCTGAAGATGACAAGTCAAGTTTGCTGCGAGTGGTAACGTTCGAGGTCGTGCTCTAACCTATGGAACAGAAATGTTCAAACTTTTGGGACTATGCTAATGCTTAATCAGATCCCCTGAGCAAACGTAAGCTATGATAGAACACTGAATACTGCCCAGACAACTGAAATCCAAAGATGGAACAAGAACTGAATACTGCCCAGCAACTGAAATCCAAAGGATGGAGCAAGAACTTTGGACTCTGACTCTGAAAGGAGATGATATTGAAGCTTACAACAATCGTTTCCACGAACTGGCCTTGATGTGTCATGAATTGGTGCCTACTGAAAAGAAGAAGATTGAAAAGTACATTCGTGGGTTTCCTGAAAGAATCAAAGGAAGTCTCACTTCTTCAAAGCCTGCAACTCTGCATGATGTCATCATCATGGCCCGTGAACTGGTCGAGCAAGCAGTTCAGGGTAGGGCTGCAAGAATTAGTGAAAGCAATAAGAGGAAATGGGAAGACCACCAAAGAAACAACAACAACAATAACCACAACAACAACAATAACCGCAACCGAAACAACAATCATCACTAGCAACAAAACAGGAGACAGAAAAATGTCACGGCATATGTTGCAGCCCCAGCTAGAGGTAAGGTTTATGCTGGAAACCTACCAAAATTCAATAGATGCAACTTACATCATCATGGACTGTATCCTCCAAAGTGCCAGAGATGTTAAAGAATAGGTCACCTGGAGAAGGATTGTAGAGCTAGGCTTCAGAATGCAGGTGATAACTTCCTGCAGAATGTGACATGTTTTGGGTGTGGTGGGAAAGGACACTTCAAGGACAGGTGTCCAAGAGCAAGGAATCAGCAGAATGAGGGAGCTCATAGGAGAGCTTATGTGGTGATTAAAAATTCACAGCAGAATCCGAATGTGGTCACGGGTACATTTCTTCTTAATGATCACTACGCTTGTATCCTCTTTGACTCTGGTGCTGAAAAGAGTTTTGTATCTTCTACGTTTACCCCTTTTATTAATATTACCCCTGCCACTCTAAACACTAGCTACGAAGTAAAGTTAGCAGACGGAAAAGTCATTAGCACCAATACCATTTTACGTAGTTGCACCTTAGTTTTGTGTAATCACGTGTTCAAAATAGACTTGTTACCAACCCGGCTAGGTAGTTTTAATGTTATCATTGGAATGGATTGGTTGGCATACCACCGAGCTCTCATCGATTGTTATGAGACGATTGTCCGTATTCCTCTTCTAAATGGCAAGATTCTTGAAGTTCAAGGCGAGAGGCCGGAAAAGGATCTTCGTTCACTTGCATGTATCAAAGCTGATGAGAAAAAGCTTGATGACATACGTGTTGTCCGAGACTTCCCTGAGGTATTTCCAGACGATTTGTTAAGTTTACCTCTTATGCGAGAGATAGAATTTCGCATTGATCTGATTCCAGGCGCATCGCCAGTTGTTAGATCTCCATACCGGTTAGCCCATTCAGAAATGTTAGAATTGTCAAACTAGCTCAAAGAACTTCAAAAGAAGGGTTTTATTCGACCAAGTCACTCACCATAGGGAGCACCAGTGCTTTTTGTCAAGAAGAAATACGGTTCAATGAGAATGTGTATTGACTACAGGGAACTAAACAAGTTGACTATAAAGAACCGTTACCCTCTCCCCAGAATTGATGACTTGTTTGATCAATTACAAGGTGCGTGTTGTTTCTCCAAGATAGATCTTCATTCTAGATATCATCAATTGAGAGTCCGAGAAGAAGATATACTGAAGACCGCGTTTAGAACCCAATATGGGCATTTTGAGTTCATAGTTATGCCATTTGGGCTGACGAACGCACCAGCAATATTCATGGACTTAATGAACCGCGTCTGCAAGCCGTATTTGGAAAAATTCATAATTGTGTTCATTGACGACATCTTAATCTACTCAACGTCAGAAGAAGAGCATGAAGCCCACCTGAAGACGATTTTAGACTTACTCAAGAAGGAGAAGTTGTACGCCAAATTTTCAAAGTGCGAATTTTGGTTACAAGAAGTCCAGTTCCTATGACATGTGGTTAACCGTGACGGTATCCACGTGGATCCTAGAGAGGTAGAATCAGTCAAGAACTGGAAGACCCTTGAGTCGCCAACAGAAATCCGTTCATTTCTAGGATTGACGGGTTAATACCAAAGGTTTATCGAGAATTTCTCCAAGATCGCAAAGCCCCTCACCCTGTTGACTCAAAAGAATAAGACATATGTGTGGGGAGATGAACAAGATGAAGCTTTCCGCATTCTGAAGGAGAAGCTATGCAATGCTCCAGTGTTATCACTCCCCGATGGACCAAACAACTTTGTGGTCTATTGTGATGCATCAAGACAAGGTTTGGGAGCGTGCTGATGCAGCGAGGCAAAGTGATCGCGTATGCGCCAAGACAGTTAAAGAAGCATGAGAAAAATTATACCATCCACGACCTGGAATTGGGTGCGATGGTGTTCGCCCTTAAAATCTGGAGACATTATCTTTATGAGACGAAAAGTGTTATCTACACTGACCACAAGAGTCTCCAGTACATCTTCGATTAGAAAGAGTTGAATATGCGCCAAAGACGGTGGATCTAACTACTTAGTGATTACGAATGTGAGATCAAATACCACCCAAGCAAGGCAAATATGGTGGCAGATGCCTTGAGTAGTAAAGAAAGACTCAAGCCAAGACGAGTACGTGCTATGAGTATTACTATCTATTCTGGACTTAAGACTAAGATTTTGGAAGCACAGGGCGAAGCTTCCAAGGATCTCAAAGCCCCAACTGAATGGCTAAGAGGATTAAAAAGACACTTTGAGCAATGAGATGATGGTGAAATTTACTTCTTTGATCGTACATGTATTCCATCAGTTGGTGGTGTAAGGAAATTGATCATGGATGAGGCTTATACTTCTAGATATTCAATACATCCGGGTGCGGATAAGATGTACTATGATCTGAGAGACTTGTATTGGTGGCCTGGTATGAAGAGAGAAATTGCTGAGTACGATAGCAGATGTCTTACGTGTTCTAAGATTAAAGTCGAACATCAAAGTCCCTCCGAATTTCTTCAGCAACCAGAAATTCCTGAGTGGAAATAGGAAAAGATAACAATGGACTTTGTCACAGAGTTGCCTAAACGTAGCAGTGGGCATGATACGATTTGGGTTGTTGTGGATAGATTGACCAAGTCGGCTCACTTCTTACCTATTCGTGAAGACTACACGACGGATAAGTTAGCAAAGATTTATACCAATGAGATTGTAGCGAGACATGGTGTGCCGGTGTCAATAATTTTAGACCGTGATGGTCGATTCACATCACACTTATGGCAAGCTTTTCAGAAAGCATTGGGTACGAGACTAGATGTGAGTACGGCTTACCACCCTTAGACCGACGGTCAAAGTGAGCATACTATTCAGACGCTGGAGGATATGCTTTGAGCTTATGTTATGGATTTTGGTGGCAGTTGGGATACTCATCTTTCATTGATTGAGTTTTCCTATAATAACAGTTACCACACAAGCATTAAGTGCGCATCATTCGAGGCTCTGTATGGGCAGAAATGTAGATCCCCCGTGATATGGACTGAAGTGGGAGAAAGTCAGCTTATTGGACCGGAAATTGTGCAAGAAACGACAAAAAAGATTGTTCAAATTAGGGAAAGATTGAAAACGGCTAGGAGTCGCCAGAAAAGCTATGCGAATAAGAGACGTAAGCCTCTTGAATTCAAGGTTAGAGACCGAGTGTTACTTAAGGTATCTCCATGGAAGGGAGTGGTACGATTTAGCAAGAAGGGAAAGCTAGCACCACGATATGTGGGACCGTTCGAGATCGTGGAGTGTGTTGGAACGGTAGATTATCGGCTAAAGTTACCCCAGGAGCTGAGTTGTGTCCACGACACGTTTTATGTGTCTAATCTCAAGAAATGTTTGGCTGAGTCAGATGTTCAAGTACCTTTCGATGAGATCGATATTGATGAAAATATGTGATTTGTCGAAGAGCCTATTGAGATCGTAGAGCGGGATGTGAAGAAGCTAAAGCGAAGAAAAATCCCATTGGTCAAAGTTTGTTGGAAATCTCGGCAAGGAGCTAAGTATACTTGGGAACGTGAAGACCAATTCCGAAAGAAATATCTGAATCTTTTCTCTGAACCAGTACTTTCCTCAAGTGCTGCAACTTGAGCCTTGAGGACAAGGCTCTTCTAACCGGAGGAGACTGTAATATTCCGTATTTTCAGGTCATTTACGACGTCATCTATTTTACTAATTATTTTTTTTCTCGTACGCGTTCGCTTTTAATTTTAATAGTTAAGTTAAATCGCGTAAGCTAAAAATCAAATTATCGTTTAGCGTAATCGGACACCAAACGAATTAAAGTTTTCGTCAAGCAAGCAATATATTATTTTTATGAAAGTAATAATTAACTTTTTATATTTTATTTTTATTGGTTGCGTAAGACGTTTACGTTTCGCAATTAAATACGTTTAAGCATACCCGGAAATCACTTATACACATTTTTAAAACCCTAGATATTTATTAGATATTTATCTAAAATATCTTTTAGATATTTCCTTAACCTTACCCTAGTTAGACTTAACTAGAGTTCCTTAACCCTAGTTAACCCCTATATATACCCTAACTAGACTACAAAATCATAACTTACATTTCTTTACAAATTTCATCACAAAATCTCTCCCCTCCTCCCTCTCTTGGCTACGGCAACACCCCAAACACAACCAAATCCATATCAAATTTTATATAACACATTTACATACATACCTACATCATATCTAAGATGTCCTAAGAAGATTTGAAGGCTTGGTTAATCCTTTACAAGTGTTAAGCAAGAAAATGCAAAGTTAGGGTTTAGGAAATCAAGATCTTGCAAGCTTGGGTTTACAATCTAAACAAGGGTTTAGATTGTGTTGGGTATCATATTTCATCACTCTAAGGTTATCTAAAACCCTTTATGTCTTTACATTCATCATTTTATGCATATATATGTCTATGTAGTTAATCACCATCTAGGAACTTATTTACTTGTAAATTTTATAATTCTTGGATAATCTTTGGATTAATCATATACTAAGGACCCTAGGAGTATAAGACATAAGATATTAAGGGTTCTAATGGATTTGTAACAAAGTGGTAAAGCTAAAAAGTCCTAAAAACAAGTTTTAAACACATTTTGAGAAAAATATCTAAAGGGGCTGTTTGGAGTTCGAAATTTACATATATATTTTATGATTTTATAAAATACTACATGTCACAAGGATCGTGGGGTCATAAAGAACTCGAAAAACCGATTAATAACGAAGAAGATACGCTAGTTACGAGTTTACGATAGTTAATACTCTTATAAAACTATTTTTATAAAAGTTACTATTCATGGCAGAAACTTATACTTTGAAAACATCAATAATATGATAAAACTTTCAATTACAAGAACGTGCTCGAAAGAATCGCTAAAAACGGAGCTATAACGAATAAGATACGACATTTACGGGTTTTACGACTATTAAACTTATATAAATAAATATGTGAACTGATGTGAACAGTAAAAGTACTGTTCATCAGTGGACTCAAAACCTAAAAATGTCTTATTTTGATACATCGTCTTAGTACGAAGACGTGGGCGCAAGAAACATACAAATCGGACTTGAAACGTGCATTTTACGCCGTTTTTGTTAAAGGGTTATTTATAAACGTTTTTACTTTATAAATATAATTTCGCTAAAACGATTAGATGGTGATGTAGCTATATAGAAATATATATGTTATTAGTTATCAAAGTGCTATATTACTAGGGAATTTCATAATGAGGCCTCTTCGGATGGCGTATCGACGAGTTGTTGGATTTACGATTTAAAGTATCCTAGCTCCTCGTACGTCATGTCATGACCTCTTAATTATGATAGCCCGAATGATAGTATGATGATAACTATATAGGATTGTATATGATAGTTGTTAAGTCAAAGTACTTGAGTACTGATACGACATATATTTACTTAGGTTGCTTTCGGATATTTCCGTGATACGTTTTCTGCCATTTACCCGATTATTTCATCACTTCACTTCTAAGGTGAGTTCATAGCCCCCATTTCTATCTACTTGTTTTACAAACTCTACGGGGTGGAATTACATGCTTGTTTTACTACGGACACAAGTGTTTTCAAGTGTTTTCAAAGTGTATGCTATCCAGATTACTGCCTGATTATTAATGCCTAAGTTACCTTCTTGCCGTGAAGTCCCTATTTATCATGAGCCGTTAATTGCTAATTGTAGTGAGCGCTAGTGTTGTGGATAGATCTATCGGGACTGACAATCCCCACCTTACTTGGGTCACTAGTTTGATCATGGTGCATTTAACATTGAGAGGACAAGTGAGGTTGTTGGCAAGCATCCTATATTCTAGTTGGGGCAAACATCTAGTTAAGGCTTCGGGGTCATGAGCTTAGTGCATTAATACATGTTTTTGGACTACTGAATGCATTTCATGTAATAGTAATCCAATTTCACATTGGGAGTTACTACAACATTGACATGTCATGAGGTGAAAATGAGCTTGCCTTGATTCTAAGACTTTGGGTGGAGTGATATGTGGATCAATTTGATTTGATTTGAGTTTAAGAGATGTTCTTGGATGATTTTCCTTTTGATTGTAGGTGTGGAATCATTTGAGGAAGTAGTCATTTCATTTTTGAGTATTAAAGTTGTGAAAGTGTGTCTTATAAAAGACATAGGGTGTATGCTTTGGCATGAAGGTTCTTGGATTATATAAAGGAGGTATTTTATCCTAAGGTTTAAGATCCACATAGTATCATATAGCATGTTTATAAGATAAAGTAGAAAAAGTTAAAAATAAAGAAGATTTGAATTTTTGGCGTCTTGCCAGGGGGGTCACGGATCCACCGTACAGATTTTGGGGGTGTTACAGATTGGTACCAGAGCCAAGGTTATAGGGAACTGGGTCATTTTCAAAACCTAGTCTATAACCACAAATTTTAAAGATTTTCCTTACTTTCATTTTCAAAATACAGAATCCTTCATCGCTGATCCGATATCCGCGCGCGCATTCCCTGATCCTTACTTGCTCTTTTGGTTATCATTATAGTATTATATAGTTTATATATATTACTTGGTTTAAATTCGATCCCTTATGTCTATCTTCTAGTGTATTACTATTCATTCGTATCGGTCGATTATATAAATATTGACCATTCCGATTAATTCATGATTATTATAAAATTCTTATTTTCTCGGTTAGTACCAACACTGTTTTACGAGGATGTACCTTAACCTTATATCACCATATTTTCAAAATTGACCTACTCCCGACCCGACTAGGAAGTTTCGATACCGAGCTCTCATCGATTGTTATGAGAAGATTGTCCGTATTCCTCTTCCGAATGGCAAGATTCTTGAAGTTCAAGGCGAGAGGCCGGAAAAGGATCTTCGTTCACTTGCATGTATCAAGGCTGATGAGAAAAAGCTTGATGACATACGTGTTGTCCGAGACTTCCCTGAGGTATTTCCAGACGATCTGTTAGGTTTACCTCTTGTGCGAGAGATAGAATTTCGCATTGATCTGATTCCAGGCGCATCGCCAGTTGTTAGATCTCCATACCGGTTAGCCCCTTCAGAAATGTTAGAATTGTCGAACCAGCTTAAAGAACTTCAAGAGAAGGGTTTTATTCGACCAAGTCACTCACCATGGGGAGCACCCGTGCTCTTTGTCAAGAAGAAAGACGGTTCGATGAGAATGTGTATTGACTACAGGGAACTAAACAAGTTGACTATAAAGAACCGTTACCCTCTCCCCAGAATTGATGACTTGTTTGACCAATTACAAGGTGTGTGTTGTTTCTCAAAGATAGATCTTCGCTCGGGATATCATCAGTTGAGAGTCCGAGAGGAAGATATACCGAAGACCGTGTTTAGAACTCGATACGGGCACTTTGAGTTCACAGTCATGCCATTTGGGCTGACGAACGCACCATCAATATTCATGGACTTAATGAACCGCGTCTACAAACCGTATTTGGACAAATTAGTAATTGTGTTCATTGACGACATCTTAATCTACTCAAATTCAGAAGAAGAGCATGAAGTCCACCTGAAGACGATTTTAGACTTACTCAAGGAGGAGAAGTTGTACGCTAAATTTTCAAAGTGCGAATTTTGGTTACAAGAAGTTCCGTTCCTAGGACATGAGGTCAACCGTGACGGTATCCACATGGATCCTAGCAAGGTTGAGTCTGTCAAGAACTGGAATACTCCTGAATCGTCAACTGAAATCCGTTTATTTTTAGGATTGGTGGGTTACTACCAGAGATTTATTGAGAATTTCTCCAAGATCGCCAAGCCCCTCACCCTGTTGACTTAAAAGAATAAGGCTTATGTGTGGGGCGATAAGCAAGATGAAGCTTTCCAAATTCTGAAGGAGAAACTATGCAATGCTCCTGTGTTAGCACTCCCTGATGGACCCGACGACTTTGTGGTCTATTGTGATGCATCAAAACAAGGTTTTGGGAGTGTGCTGATGCAGCGGGGCAAAGTGATAGCATATGCGTCAAGACAGTTGAAGAAGCATGAGAAAAGTTACTGATGAACAATAACTTTTTATAAAAAGTTACAGTTGAATTATACATAGTTGATCAGGCTATGTATATTTGAGAGCCAAGGTTATAGGGAATTGAGTCATTTTCAAAACCTAGTATATAACCACAAAGTTTAAAGGTTTTCTTTTCTTTCATTTTTAAATACAGAATTCTCATCGCTATCCGATATCCACGCGCGCGTATTCCCTGATCCTTACTTACTTTTCCGATTATCTTGATTGCATTATATAATATTATATATATAATACTTGGTTTAAATTCGATCTCTTACGTCTATCTTTTGACATATCAGTATCTATTTCTATCGGTCAATTATACAAATATAGACCATTATGATTAAATTATGATTATTTATATCACTTTTCTATTTCCTTTTCTATCTTATTACCACGTGCCATGACTTTGCATACCTTTACAAATTCTTAACGAATTGTGTACTTGCGTGGCTAGAATCATGCTGCCTAGGAGATTTAAGAAGAAATCTGTTAAGAGGATAGTGGAAAAGCGTATGGCCAAAGCTATTGAAGAATATGAAAAGACAAGA
>BQNB010022259.1:0-63206 GCA_026074375.1 Tanacetum coccineum | reverse complement strand
TTGTTTGACTTTAACTTTTTATACACATTATATATATATATGTTACTAAGTCTGACCCGCTCCAAACGACCCGTTATATCACATTTTCACGACTCGGACTCAAAAGAGATTTTATGCAAAACGACATTCCAGACAACTTTTTAGTTTTAGCCGAGACCCGAAACTCGACAAAAAATGACCAAAATGCCAATGCAAGTTTCTGCATGAACTTTGACATTTTTAATAAAAACGCAGATTTTGACCTTGGGTTTGACCCGTTATTACTCGATTTAAAAACTAGCGAGCCTTGAGGAAAAGTAAAACATTATTCCGAGCAACTTTCGTGTTTCGCCAGAAGGCCGAAACGGAATCGAAAGTGCTCAAAACGGACGTTAAATTTTCTGTCAGACTTGATCAAATAATAGGAGTTGATTGCAAGTATAAATTTTTTTCCAAACTTCAATCGGCCGTAAAATCTTCGTTTTTAAAAGTTACGAGACGTTCGAATTACCGAAACGTTCATTAGGAAGAACTCTATCATATCTCTAAATCAAAAATCAGTTTTTATAAAATCTCAAACCTCGAAACCTAAGCCAAACTTTCTGATCGTTTTTGACACTTACAAAACGCACCGAAAACTATTTTTCGACCAAAAATTCACTCACAATATATCTAGTATAACCCATATACTCTATCCACATCATTCAATCAACCCATTTCATAACGAATTTAATCGACGCAAGACCTCGGATTTCATCACATATAATATACGGAATCGAATCAAATAACAAACCAAACGAAACAAATGATAAAGAGAATACTTACAACAACACACAAGGTGTTGGTTTCGGCCTTCCTTGTGGTTTGAACCTACGGACGCAACCCAAACACATGACCCAAATTGTTTTCAACAAAACCCACTTCTCTACAACACTAATCTAGCTCTTTTAAACACCCCTTTTGCTCGAAAAATGCAAGAACAAACCAAAAATCTAATTTCTTCAAAACTTAATGCATGTGGGATTTTATTAGTGGGATTTGTTGGTCTTGATACAAGGATCAATAATATGTAATTTGATCTTAATGCATGTCGAAAATTTGGCCAGAAAGTGATGGTGTAAGGTTGGCCGGTCGTGGAGAGTAGGGGAGGAGGAAGAAAGAAATTTTGTTAAAGAATTATAATGGAAGTATTGGGTCCTGTTTATAGAAAACAAGTTTGACATCTTGGCAATTCTAGTCCTTCCTTCCTATTACCCCTTCAAAGTTAGTACAATGTGTTTCTTTTATTTATAAAATCAGCCAAAGACTCAGGTTACACCATGTTCGTAAATATTTTTATTCCGTCACACTAAATTTAATTTAAAACATTTAATAAGATGTGTACACATTTAAACGCGAGTCCGGCTCAAGACAAGGAACAAAAGACGACATTCATGAAAATAATAAATTTACGATCTTAAAAATAATAACGAGACGCGTCGTAAATTTTTACGTTGCTTAAAACGTTTAACGAACACGCGGTCACACGTTGACTCGTGAAACGACTAAAAATAAAAAATTTAAATTTCGTTCGTACTAAAATACGAAAATAACTATTCGTGACAAATAAAATTTTAAATGTCGACGTTCGCTCACACGAATTTATAAAATAATAATTATGACGTCGAATTCGCGATCGTCATATGCGTCGTAAAACTTGGGTTGTTACATTCCACCCACCTTAAGGGAGTGTCGTCCCGATGCTCATCCTTTCTTACTCGTCTTAGTTTCTCTTATGGTGAGACAATATCCTTACGATTGGACGGTCTCACGTGCTCAAACGCAAAAATCACTCGATATAATACTCGTCTCCAACAAAACAAATGATAATTCATATCTATAAAAATCAAAATTTATAATTACAACTGCTCTTGCTATAAGAGACAAAATACGTCACTAAACATATCCAGGAAAACATAAATCGCGTCGTTTTTAATCGACAGACTTTAAGCGAAAGATCATCCCAATTCTTAGTTTGGTGACCATTCCAGCAAAACAAAACGCACACCGCTATTCAAAACTAAAATATACGTCGCTCACTAAAACCAAGATAGACGTCGATAATCAAAACCGATATATATTTATATCATTATCCAAAATCAAAATACTTATCATTATCCAAAACCAAAATACACATGTCGTCCTTCTGGTCTCGTTTAATAATGCCCCATCGGTTGCGAAAAATATTCCGGAGTACACACGACCCCATCAAACGCATTATAGCGCTCACATATAGAATCACACATTCAATTAAGCACATATTTGCCTATTAGTCATTTTAAAATGACTCTATGTATTTACCTAGATTATCATTACGCTTAGCAATAATCATGCCTGTTTTCTATAAGTTTTAGCAAAATATCTGTGCTTACTTATCAGGAAGCCTTAGCAATGGCTATGCTTATTTCGCGGGTTCATACCCAACCGATTAGATTGCTCATTATACCTGACTTGCCGGATGGTCAGGCCTCTTGGTAATGATCTCGACTAAATCACAGTTAGGTTTTAGCTATCCATAGTCATGTTTGTGGGTTAAAAAGCCACAATCGACAATGGACTATCAGGCTTACGTACCTCCCAAACCAATCTTCATCTACATTCGGGTAAGTATACCCATCCACTCACGTCCTAAGCCACATCACGGCTACACAAAAGCGACACAAGCGCTTACTACCATTCAAAAGCACATAGCACATAAATTACATAATTCACATAATTCGGCGACGATAATCCCACTAGAAAACATATATTGTCGGAAGACAAATTGAAAGCAATCAAGAAAACAATTGAGCATCATGGGCTCGTTGCTCGTTCGACGAAAATCAAAAATTCCAACGTTCTTACAAGGCGACTAGCACAATCGGCTTAGTCCCAATACATCGCGTAATACCCCAGATGAATAAAATCATCGAATCAAAATAATCACTCACATTCCTAATTTACTACCGTTCGACTTAAGGCGTTGGCTATGTTGGTTATCCCTCTAGTAATGGGAACGGACGTCACCATTTTGCTAGAGTTTCCAATCAATTCGCCACTCTTTACGCCCTTGTGTCGATACGTCGCGAAGTAAGGGTCACTACACCTGACCGTGGGTCAAGTATCGTATAGTGTCTTATTCTGATCCTCGACGATTTCAGGTATATTTACAACTATACTACCACTACATTCCATTTCGGGGAAAGAAGTCTTCTTCACGGCCATCAGTTGATACGCCAAAGGCATCATACATCCAAAGTAGGAGATGTCTTCTCCATTTCTCACTTTCAACCTTGTGACTAACCATCTCAGCTTCCACCCACCTTAGGAATCTTTACATCTCCAAGAAGATCCCTTTTCAGTGCCGGTATCAGGTTTACACCTTTGGTAGCTTAATTCTACCATTGCTTACTAGCACACCGACTACACTTGGTCTTGACACGTCTTCATAACAATCATCGATCTTAAGTACTAAGAACTAAACTTCACTCCTTTCTAGACACAATCGTTCCATACAATACCGTAGGTATTTCCTCTTTGGGACGACTCGGTCACAACGACTCGCATGAGACTCTCTCCATGCAGTCAATAGGAGTAGAGTTACTTGCATAAGAATCCGTAGCAGAGTAAATATATTTTCTCCTTTTGAAAACTTGACCCAAACATTTATCCCAATTATCAGACGTTTTAATGGTGACGATTTATCCGACATAGCGTGGTTCTTCCTAAATTATGCATAGTTGATCAAGTTATGCATAATTGAGGACCAAACGACATCATGTCCATCCTCGTCAAAACGTTTCTTTTCCATATGCTACACTCGTAAGTCATTTCCTTCTCGGTTAAAAATTTAAAATAAAATAAAAATATGTTTGTTTTAAAAGAGAGAAAAGAAGATAACTTCATTCCATCTTCCATTCTTAATATTTAAAAAGAATATTTTTTTGAAAGAAGATTTGTTTGACACCACAGGGTCAGTTTATGAAATTTAGAAAACACATTTTCCATGGTTTACACAAACAGTTTATACAACAAAATCAGTACAATTCGCGCAACGACATTTGTCCAACACACAAATTCGTTATTGCGATCCCTAAATTTTAAAATCATCAATTCGCAAGACATCATTTGATACAGTTTGGTCAACGATCACAGCAAGTAACATACACATGCGAAAGATTCGCCAATTGAAGTCACCCAACGCTCGGGGTCAAATCAATCTCACACAAGCTGAGTGCCTCGGGGGTAACCACAACCTCCATGCTTCACTCATAATACAACCTATACAATGACACCTTCTTCTAACTCATAACCGAGAACAATTACAACAATCGTAATAACAATGCCGAAAATAACATACATACATACCAATTTTCCCCAACAGGGATACATCATTGGCTTTCAAAGCCAGTACATCCAATCATAACGGTTCTAAGTTTCCAATACATAAACTACAGACACATGAACTCTCCTAGAGTTCTAAATCAAAAGTAATAGCTAAAGAATGCACAATCACCATACCAGTGATAAGATAAAACTCTGAGGCAACAATAACCTCAATCTGATAAACCTAAATCTTGAAATCCTCCTACTTACTAGTCAGTGGATGATAAGGGTATGAGGTTTTTATCTACGAAAAGTATTTCGAGTCTAACTTCCAAAAACATAGGGTCCATTGACCAGAAAGTTTTGGATCCAAGGTGAAATTACCATTTTCCCCCTATTTATCAAAGCCGCCATTTTCCAAAAATTTTATTGCTCCGCTAAACTGAGTGTATCTCCTAAACTGTGTGTCCACAAAAGCTTAAACGGCCGCTCAACTCTAAGTTTGTTTAATATCTAGAACTTACAGTTTTACATATTTAGGTGTTGCTATATAAGTTTTTGGACTTATTACTCATTCAAATTCCGGTCTCCATTTTTAACTAGTTTTGCTATTTCAGCGATATCTCATCCGTCGGGCGTCAATGTGACTCCATCCGAATTCCTACATGTACCTAAGAGGTTTCTCTACCTCCTAGTCTAATTTCGAGGCCTTCACAGACCAAAAGTATTTTGAAACGTATCCAACAAGCTGCTATCCCAAAGTAGTCCCCAAAGAAATTTTGATAAATTTTTGTAGTTTACGAAAATAAGCGCAATTTAAAATTTATTGATGCTTTTGATATAAAACCAATTGGAGGTGATAGCCCTAAGAGCCTTCTACATGTATCTAAATTTTCTTTTGAAAAGTTCTTAAAAAATATGGAGTTATACTCCTTTTCCCAACGGTATACCAGATTTGACTAGTTTTAGAAAAATGACGATATCTCACTCATCCAGAAGAGTTAAAATTCTATCCAACTCACCACATGTACCTTAAACATGTACCAACATCTCAATTGGCTTTCCTAGGTGCCGTAAGACCAAAAATAATTCACAATCAACCCCACAACCTGCTGGTTACAAACTGCCGTAAAATCCATTTCAAAATCCAACCAAACACCATTTTAATTCCTCCAAACGCCAATACAAAGCCATACCCAATGACTTAACACTCTTTCAAACACAAAAACTCATAGATTTCCAGAATCAAACATTTCATGACTTACTAAGTAGAGGTCGATACGAGAGAATCGGAACACAACGCCAACTTTATTCGAAAGTTCCAAAAATAGCCGTTTCCAAACGACACGTTACGCGAGAATAAGTTAATAGTCGTTTTCCAAAACAATGAGGGTTCATGGGATGACATATAAAAGTCACACTCCCATCAACTGGAAAATTTCAAAACAATAGGTTACGAAACAACATATGCGATTCAAAAGCAATGGGAAAATATTCGAACTCGGAGTCGAACAATAAATCACCCAATGGGATCGACAAACTACGACGAATCAACATCATCAAAAGATGAAAAGTAAAGTCGCGAAAAAGTTTCGAAGATAATCATATAACAACGATGTTTTCATCATGTATCAAAATGATTTTATCATATCGCATCGAAATGTTTAAAGAAATTAAACTCTTCGCAAGAAGCGAATATCAAGATATATATAATCGTACAAAAAATTACCACCCGCGGCGGAATTCAACGAATCTTGATCATTAGAGTTCAAAGCATTGTAGAAAGTATCGAGTTGATGTAATTCCGAGAAACCATGATGTGGGCATGCACGAAGGAGATCCTTGAATCGGTCCCATGCCTCACTAAAAGATTCATCAAAACGTTGTTGGAAATTGGTGATTTCATTTCGAAGGTTTGTTGTTTTGGAGGGAGGGAAAAATTGGTTGATAAACTTTGAAACAAGATCATCCCAAGTAAGAATCGATCGAGGGGGTTCTTTTTCGAGCCAAATCCGGGCGGCCCCCTCGAGGGAAAATGGAAAAAGCATAAGCTTAATCGACGTATTCGGAACGTTTGGGAACTTCAACGTAGAAGTGATCTTGTTGAAATATCGAATGTGAGCATGAGGATCTTCTTTATCATGTCCGAAAAATGGTTTATTTTGCACAAGAGTGAGCAAACCATGTTTAAGCTCAAAGTTGTCCGCGGTGATCGCGGGAACAACGATTGCATCCTCGTAACCCTCGGTGGGTGCTTGGAGCAATTGCGCCATAGTACGTGTATCGGCCATTGTAACTACAGGAGGAGCTTGATTTTCAATAGGTTCTTCAAGATCAAATGGTTCAATATTCGGTGTTACTTGTTGTTGGGGACTGTTACGGGTAGAAGAACGAGTGCGCATGCACTAAATATGAATAAAACACAATTTATTGTATTTTTGGTAACCGGAAGTTAAAAGTCCACGGTAGCTCTTTAAAGTACGCACAAGAAAGCGGAAGGAATTAGCACGCCGAAGCGATTTAAAAGCATTTATAAAAATCCTAAAAAATTACCGAAGGTACTAGATGCTTAACCGGTTCTATGAAAAATAAAATAGGCTAAATAGCTTATCACAATAAGTTGGGAAAAATCTGTTTAAGCTACGAAGTCTTTAAGCTAAATGGAACCAAACAAATGGTTAAGTACCAAAGCATGCAAACATATACCAGATGGTCCTACTGGTATAGAGAGTGTGTGTTAAAGATTAGGTTGGGTAGAGGTCTTGGGTTCGAGCCTTGGCTCACCCTTGGCTTCCCTAACCTGAGTTTTTTTTATTTGCTAAATCTCTTTTTGCAAAAAGCTAGAAAACAGCTTATAAACCAATTTTAACAAAGGCACTTATACTTTTTACCAACAAATAAGCTCAGAAAAAGGCTTATACGGTCTTTGAACTCAGAAGCTAGTAGACTTAATCTTAAAACAAACACATATTTTTAACTTATTTTAAACAAAGATTAAGCTAGTAAAACTCTTTAATAAGCTCTAAAACTTAACACAATTCATATTTAACAACTAAACTAGAAGTTTCCACTCTAAAAACATAAGCTTAAACAGCTTAAATTCAAGAAATCTATGAATTAAAGAAAATGGTTATAGTAGCTAATTTCTGATTTTACGCGTCCTAAATCCTAAACTCCACTTAATTAAGTTATAATCTTTCTTTTATTTAAATTCTACCTCCGTTAATCGAAAACATCAATTTGGAAACTTTTTATTTTTGAAAAGTTACTATTTTCGGGAAGTTACCATTTTTAGTAAGTATCGTCTTCTAATTATACTTATAACAATATTTAGTTATCTCGTCGAACCCTCGACATTCAATTTGATTATTAATTACTCAAACCGGTAATATACTCCGTATATTACAAAAGTTTCTATTTTTAGAACCTACTTCGTTTATAGCAATCGTTAAGCTTAAAATATTATGCTCGATATAATAATAGCGTTTATTATCTTTATAACGTCCGACAAGTTTAGTATCAACTCGTTGACTTTCAAAAGTCAACGTTAGTCATTATTTGACTTTGACTTTTTATACATATGTTACTAAGTCTAACTCGCTCCAAACGACCCGTTATATCACATTTTCACGATTTGGACTCAAAAGAAATTTTATGCAAAACGGCATTCCGGACAACGTTTTAGTTTTAGCCGGGACCCGAAACTCGACAGAAAATAACCAAAATGCCCCTGCAAGTTTCAGCAGGAACTTTGACATTTTTAATAAAAACGCATATTTTGACCTTGGGCTTTGCCCCGTTATTACTTGATTTTAAAACTAGCTAGCCTCACGGTAAAATAAAACATCATTTCGAGAAACTTTCGTGTTTCGCCGGAAGGCCGAAACGGAATCGAAAGTGCTCAAAACGGACGTTAAATTTTCTGTCAGACTTGATCAAATAATAAGAGCTGATTGCAAGTATAAATTTTTTCCCAAACTTCAATCGGCCATAAAATCTTCGTTTTTAAGAGTTATGGGACGTTAGAATTACCGAAACGTATATTAGGACGAACTCTATCATATCACTAAATCAAAAATCAGTTTTTATAAAATCTAGAACCTTGAAACCTGAGCCAAACTTTCTGCTCGTTTTTTACACTTACAAAACGCGCCGAAAACTATTTTTCGACCAAATTTTCACTCACAATATATCTAGTATAACCCATATACTCTATCCACATCATTCAATCAACCCATTTCATAACAAATCTAATCGACGCAAGACCTCGGATTTCATCACATATAATATACATAATCAAATCAAATAACAAACCAAACGAAAAAAATGATAAAGAGAATACTCACAACAACACACAAGGTGTTGGTTTCGGCCTTCCTTGTGGGTTGAACCTATAGACGCAACCCAAACACATGACCCGAATCGTTTTCAACAAAACCCACTTCTCTACAACACTAATCTAGCTCTTTTAAACACCCCTTTTGCTCGAAAATTGCAAGAACAAACCAAAAATCTAATTTCTTCAAAACTTAATGCATGTGAGATTTTATTAGCGTGATTTGTAGGCCTCAATACAAGGATCTATAATATGTAATTTGATCTTAATGCATGTCAGAAAATTGGCCGAAAAGTGGTAGTGTAAGGTTGGCCGGTCGTGGAGAGTACTAGGGAAGGAGGAAGAAAGAAATTTTGTTAAAAGAATTATAATAGAAGTATTGGGTCTTATTTATAGAAAACAAGTTTGACATCTTGGCAATTCTAGTCCTTCCTTCCTATTACCCCTTCAAAGTTAGTACAATGTGTTTCTTTTATTTATAAAATCGGCCAAAGACTCGGGTTACACCATGTTTGTAAATATTTTTATTTTGTCACACTTAATTTAAAACATTTAATAAGATGTGTACACATTTAAACGCGAGTTCGGTTCAAGACAAGGAACAAAATACGACATTCGTGAAAATAATAAATTTACGATCTTAAAAATAATAACAAGACGCGTCGTAAATTTTTACATTGCTTAAAACGTTTAACGAACACGCGGTCAAACGTTGACTCGCGAAACGACTAAAAATAAAAAATTTAAATTTTGTTCGTACTAAAATACGAAAATAACTATTCGTGACAAATAAAAATTTAAATGTCGACGTTCGCTCACACGAATTTATAAAATAATAATTATGACGTCGAATTCGCGATCGTCATACGCGTCGTGAAACTCGGGTTGTTACAAGAAGGCAACATAGGTTTGTTAGAATCTTAGGTTTTTTTAAGAAAATCAGTCTGTTTGGGAATGTTGTTTGACGATGTGATAGGTTCAGCAAATCTAACTTTCTTGTCCTTGTTCAGTGGTGTGACAGTAACTAATTTCTCACTAGATTTTGGTGAACTAGGACGTGTTTTATAGACACAGACTAACAATTCCTGAATGTGTTTTGTAAACATGCAAGCAAATTCTAAGAGAGGTTTACTAGGATACTGTTTTCTAGCGCATTTTACAAGACCGCGTAGGGTGTCAGTATTTTCTATGGTCTTGTCAAGATAAACCTCATGGGCATCCCTATTGTTTTTAAGTCTATGAGCAATAGGTTTGAAGTCTAGCTTGAATATTCCTGGAGCAATAGTGGCAATAGGGTTTGAAACAGCAGTATCGACAACATTTTTTCCTTTAAGTTTCCTTAATTCATTTTTCAATGTTGCAATAGAAAAAACCTTTCTTGAAGTTGAGCATTTAAATCCGAATTTTTAACAGACTTTGCATAGATTTGAGCAATTAGAGAGTCACTATGTTCTTTTGATCGAACACGTGTCTTTTTAATTGAGTCAAACTAGTCTTTGAAAATTGATTTCAAATGCTCTGGTTCTTTTCTTAAATTTTCATTTTCAGAAAGTAATTTTGTCACACTATGCTCCAATTCAATGTTTATTGTTTCAATCTCATTAATGTCATTATTTACTTTTTCCACATTTTCTTTTCCCATCAAAGATTTAATTCTATCCTTCAACTTTCTTATGATCGTGTCCTTTTCTTGTGACTGAGCTTTCAATTTATTTATTTTAAATAATTGATTAAATGTGGGAGCATTTTGGTTTTCACCAGAATTGTCCTTTTGAAAAATTTATTGATTAAGTCGAGTTGCTAATTCCAAAGAAATGCAATGCTTTTCAAGTGTTGAATAAATTTTGACAAGTTTACCGTAAACATCTTTTTCAATAAAAAAATTCTTTTTTAGAAGCTTAGTCTCAAGTTCTAGACACTTATTGCATTCATCCACACATGACTTATTCACATCAAGAATATCAACAGAATTCACAGCAATATGCACAATTTCTTGAGACATGATTTGGTTCAAGAGTTAATCATTATCAATACTAAGTTGTTTCATTTGAATTTCAAGTTTGTTTTTGTCTACAGAACACTGATCAACAACAACTTCCATTTGGTTAAACACATTTTGAACTTTAGTAATTTCATCTAGAAGAGTTTTATCAAACGCATTAAATGTGTCTTTTAAGATTTTTATAAATGGAATTATTTCAGTTAGAAAACAGGCTTTTGTATGTTTAAAACCCCATGCACCTGCTTTAATAGCATTAGATGTGGTTCTCTTTTTCACCACCTGTCAAAATTGGCAAGATGAGATTTTAGCTTTTTAAGACTTTCATTTACCAAACTTACCTTAGGAAGTTCACTAGGAGCTTTAATTCTAACAGGTGTATGTGACTTAACAAATGTGTCAAAAGTATGTTTGAATGTTTTAACCAAAAAGCTTGTTCTGCAGACAATTCTTTTTGAGTAACAAAACGTTTACCAAAATCTTATTTTATGTTATTCAACTTTGAATAATCAATTGGAGAAATATTAATTTTCTGCTTTATGGAAATTGGATCATTTTGTTTATCAAACATCTTTGATCGACTCTCTTCTTCTAAGATTAATGTCTCTTCATCATCAATTACAGAAATCACATCATGTTTCCTTAGCAATAACACTACCATCATATAATGTTGGTTGAATCCGCTAAGCTTTTTTAAGATATAATGCATTTTGGTAACGAAGAGCTTGTTTGTGAGTGTCATCATAAAAAACTTATGGTTTCATTAGCATATGCATTGCTTGTGTAGAGTGATACAACTTACAAATAATGTTTTTCAGTTCTTTATTTTGGTTTTCCAAAACAATTTCCTTGTCAATGTATTTAGATTATTTTTCTTTAGATTCTGTTTTGAAAACAGTTAATGTTTTTTATAAAGATTCTTTTTCTTTGACATGATTAGAAAGAGTTTGTTTAAGTGTATTAATCTCTTGCTGAAAAGCCGCAAGCTTTGCATTTCTATTCCGAATTAGGTCATCCATTTGAGAATCTATTAATTTTTCACGTTTGTTCAAATCAACATTTTGTCTTTGTTCAAAAATGGCGACACGTTCTTTGTATCTCTCAAGATCGCCGGTTAAGGATTCATTTACCATTTTATTTGTCTAATTTTCCTTATCTAAATTAGCTACATGATCAGTCATTTGTTCAACCAAAGATAGAATCAATAAATCATTTGGTGCAGAAGAATTAGTATCCTGAATACCCGCATCTTGTGATTCTTGCAGATATTAAGAGTAAGGAATGATATTGTTATCACTGTTTATCTTATTATATGGAAAATCGACAATATGTGTTTGTTCATAATACGTCATCTCTTACACATCCTGATTTAAGTATCAGAGTATGGTACCTCAGAGAGGACATCTGAATCACAGCTTAAAAGATTTGCCATCAGAACCGCTTTAGCCGAGGATATATCATCACAATCCGAGTCATAGGCATCCAAATCTTCAGTCTGGAAAGCTAAATTCTGAGGGATTGTTTGCTGAGCAACTTGAGCCTCTTCTATTCTAGGGTTTGCTATGAATGCAAGTTGCTCTTCATCCGATATCTGACCAGCTTCTTGTGCTTCGACTAACATTAACTTATCCTTAAACCATGCAGAATTTCTTGGCCTTTTTGGCTGAGTGCACTGTCTCGCCATGTGCCATTCCCCTTTATAGTTATAACACTTCACAGCTCTTGGTTGACTAGCTGCATAATTTCCCCTTAAGGTTGTATCAATTCCTCTGTTTCTAGTACCAGCAAAACTCTGAGTTTGTCTACTTTGAACTTGTTGAACTATGACTCTTGCATCTTGAATGGTTGCCCGATTTCTAAGATTGGAAGACTTTTAAGTTGATTGTTAAAAGGTGGAAACCTAGATGCCACGGCAGATAGGAATACCATTGCCTTGTTAATGCAGTCAATCGAATCTTCTCCTTGCTGAAATGTAAGAACAGCGAGACCAGAGTCTAATTTAAGAAATTTTGCTTGAGGTTGTTGTGTCACAGACGGAGATATAAATGGTTGTGGAGAAACTGATTGTTATGGTGGATTGACTGGAGTATGATGTTGTTGATGATGTATAGGTGCTGCATAAACTGGTGTGAATTGTTGAGGGGGTGGATGCATTAAAGGAACTGAACATTGTGGAGACTGAGAGGGATTGTATAGAGTTTGAGAGTTGGCTACCAATGCAAGAGGATCCAGATATCTTTCACGCATGAGACGTACTTCATTAGCATGTCGTTCATGTTGACTGAGGTATGCATACAACTGATCATAATTGGTGGTATACAAACTCTTTGCTAACTTCACATCAGTGACAAACTTGCTCCATTCCGGTGGAAGAGCATTCAGAAACTTGGTATTGACTTGAACTTGCTGCATTGTCATCCCAATAGTATGCATGTCATTGATCAGCTGAGAGAATCTCCAGTAATACTCGTACAATGTTTCACCCTGAATGGAAGCAAACTTATCGAACAAGTTGTACAATCTGCATTCACGTTCTTGATATGATAATTCAGTGCCTTTCATTAGTAGCTTGAATTTATCCGAAATATCCTTTGCCGTCTCTTGATGGTTTACAAGTGCATACACATCGGGTGGAAGACCGTGAAGAATGATATTAGTTTCTTGAACATCACTATCATCTTGAAGTTGTTGTGCTTCAGTAAGTTCTGAGTATTTCTTAGGTCGAGTCTGTCCATCTTCTTCAATAGTTGGGTAGACAAGTGGACCATTGTCGATTGAATCAAGCATCATCCTACCATGTTTCTTCCTTTTGATGAATAGGCGTATACGACTTGCCCATGAATCGTACATTGATTTCTCAAGCATTGGAGGACGGTTCTCAACTCCAGCAACAATTATATGTTCTGCTAAAGTAGTCATTATGTTTTAATTGAAAAGTCAAATGATTAAAGATTGATCAAATAGTGATAAAGGAGGATTGTGTTAAGAGATGTTGTTGTCGGTGATTAAGATTGATATTCCACAGGATTTTATAAATCTTCACTAAAACCGAGAAATCTAATTATTTCACAAGATTTTACAAAGTAAGACAAACCGTAGAAAATAAAATCTTTTTGTGATTAATGTAATGTTTCTCAAGGAATATGTCACTTTAATGCTTCTCAAGGAATATGACACTGTAATGCTTCTCACAGAATATGTTACTGTAATGTTTCTCAAAGAATATGTTACTGTAATGTTTTTCAAGGAATATGACAATGTAATGTTTCGCTTGGTTTGTGAAAATTGGACAGAGTTTCATTTTGCACAATTATGTATTTCGCTTGAACTAACAACCTGTCATAAATCGCATGAAGACATAAATCGCATACATATTTCACTTGACATATTTTGCACGACCTAAGAAAAATTGATCATAGTTTTATTTCCAAGAAATGACATAAATCGCTTGAACTTCAACCTGTTATATTTCGCTAGCATACATATTTCGCATAACATTTCGCATGGAAACATATTCCGCTAGCATCTAACCTGCATATTTCGCAAGCTTCAAACAGCAAACATATTTCGCTAGCTTAAAAAAAACGTACTTTTTCAACAAAATACCAAAAACACACCCTTTTTGACGTTTTACCTTGATTTTTCTTGCACAACTAGTTATCTTAGGCCTAGATCTTGCTTAAAAACATAAACTTCAACACTTTTAAACACAAAATTCTGGGTTTGATTTTTCATGAAGAACGAGACCAAAAAGACAAAAAAGATACAATCTAAACAAGATATAAACGCACACAAGCTCACGATATCACTCCATGGCTACTGAAACCAATTGTAGAAGTATTAACTCACTTAACAAATGAACACAAAAAAGTGTAGAGAGAGAAAGGGAGGGTTATAACACTTAAAGAGAGAAAGAAGGAAAATGTATTGATATGAAATGAAACAACCAACCCTCTCTAAGGTGTGAAGAGGGGTATTTATACCTATATTATGGTCGGTCAACATAAGGGAGTCTTATGTTGACCCGGTTAGCTTGGTAAGTTTCCAAATATTATGCTACGAGCTATTCTATGATATATTGGAAGTGACCGAGTCTTTTCTCAATTTCTAACACTTACCAAATCTATGATGTTCTTTGAAGGAATCTACCAAAGGATACCATTCACAATGTCTGGAACACATAAAGAAATTGTGTATCTCAACCAACACAATGTCAAATCCTTTATGAAGCTAAGTGAAGTAAAGAAATTCTATGGTACTCTTATCAAGATTCGTGAAAACACTGGTTGACATGGTGAAAAAGAACAAGCTGGGCACCGGTAACAAATGGTTGAAGGGAAGAGACTGGACCGACATGGATGTTGAGAAATCAAATGAGATGGTTGACAAGATTGACAAGATACTCAAGCGCAAAGAGCAGCTCAGGAGGCTAGAGGAGTGTGTTGGAGGAAGACCCAAGACTGTTAATCCCCGTACTTTTGTAAGGCCTATGTAATCGCCCCTTAAGGGGGATTGTTAGAAACACATAAAAGTGTTGATTACATGGCCATTTATCAAAGATTAATAGAATAAGGATTAAATAGTGCAAATAAAGAAGGACTATATTGTAATAAGTAAAACCTTTAATTGCTTCCTAGTCCCTCTTTCCTTACTATAAAAGGAGGGCCAAGCAAGGGTTAAGGGTTGGTGATTTTCTCTCTCTTTAATCTAATATTTCTTTCTTTCTCTCCTCCTCTCCTCTCTTCAACTCGTCACCCACGCCCTCTCTCTCTACTCTCTCCTTCTAAAACTTTTTAGTGTAGTATTTTGTATGTTATATTGAGTTATATCAACTAGGAACACATTCATGCAAGTATACCCTAGTCATGTGTAGTTATGGGTTGGTAAGTCAAGGTCATCCCAAGAGACTTGGTTACACTCAAGTGTCATTTTTTTGTTTAAGCAAGTAACAAGGTGGTGGTTATGATTGTCATAGATCAAACCACCAAGGAAATCAATAATGAAGCACACAAAGAACATACTAGTTTAGACAAATGATTACATGGATATTAGGATGTTTAGTTTGGAAAACATATTATCATCGATAATCCTTCCAGCCTATAAAACACTTAATAATAGTCTAATGTTTTATAAATCAATTATACATAAGCCTCATTCAAATGGTAATGTCATAAGCTTCATGCCTAAATCAACAACATAAAGAATCCTTTCGACCTATAGACTTTGATGTTATTAATTTGTTAAGTTCCATTTACTGGAAAGGTAATTAGACACATATTCAAAAGACTCCTTTCAACAATATTCAAAGTTAAACATTTACTTGTTATGTTTATTAATTCTTCTTGCATAATAGTCACAAAGCATAAGACCAAAACATTTGTCGATTAATGAATTAAAAACAATCACTATTGAGAATTCTTTCGACCTATAGACTCAACAACGATTAACCAAAACAATAAACAAGAACAAGTTCCAATTTATACGAATATGATGTTTTCATCACAATCCAAACAAACACTAATAAAATCCAAACATCCATTTATCACAAGTTCTCATAATATCTAAAAAGCATCAAGACATCATCGCAAGACAAGAACACATCATCACCACAATCATAGAACCCAACATAATTAATATTAAAAGAGAAAATACTAAAGTTCATGAGATGACATACAAAGTTCCCAATGTTTCCAATCATAAGCAATAACCAAAATACAAATTCTTCAACCCAAAACCTTCCTAGAAATCAGCCTCATGTTGTGCGTATATGATTTAAGGGGTGTTTGGTAATAAGGTTTATTGGTGATGAATGATGTATATTTGATTGGCTCTTCTTTCTCAACTTTAACCAAGGGTTGTATTCTGCAAATGGTGACCAAACCAACCCTCCAACCCCTCTGGAAATGGGTAGGGTGGTAGGAGAGAGTGGTTCAAGTGTTGCTAGATGATGTAGAGAGATAGGATAGATTAAGATTATTGGTTATCTTCAAATGCATAGCTTAAGGGATGTATATAAGGTTGGATCACTCTTTGGCCTTTAAGTTTCATAAAGAAGACAGGAAAATGAGTTATGGGGGTCATATGATTAGACTTGGGTTAAGGAGAACTTAATTCGCATTAAATGCAAGTTTCTAACTCATCAGGGACCTTAGCCGGTGGCTAAGGAATTTTCTGCCTTGCTCTAGCCGGCTGTTAAAGGCTTAGCCAGCAGATAAGGGTGCTGGTTGGGCTAAAATAGTATAAACCAAAATGTAGCTCTTTCTCTTATTGATCTGTGAGCTATTAAACCAAGTCAATCCGAGTTCGTATGCTCAAGTTATGGCCAAAACGGTAGAGGTGTGTTAGGAACAATGAGGTTTCCAACATACTTCGATTTAGCTTCTTATATTTGTTTCTTCCTCTTTTTCCTTCTTGTGCATTATTTTTAAGTATCAAGAGCAACAACTTCATGACTTTATCTTCTCGATTATGCTTCGTGTTACACCCCCAAATGGGGCCTAGCCGGAAACACGTGTCCGGGGGAGTGACGTCATAATACATATCACACAAGATACAAAGAACGACCTCTATGGGTACGTTAAAAATCCAACATCGTTGCATTGATTAAAATATTTAAAGTTTTACATAGGCCCAACGATAATAGGCGGAAGCGAATAAAAGGTTTTAAAGTTTGACAACGATGTTAATCATGGATAATAATAGCTTTTGAAATCGGTCCACTGCCAGGCAACACCAACAAGCAAGCAAAGACATCCATAGCTAAGAACCTGAGAAAAACATGCTAAAACGGTCAACATAAAGTTGAGTGAATTCATAGGTTTAAATTTAATATTAAAGGTGGACCACAAGTTCACAGTACGCACGTGACAGTTATAGGAGATACAACTTCACATAAAAAGCATTTACGTTTACACTAAGCTCATGACACCGAAGCTCAGTTTAAAAGGAAGCATTTTATATGCCAAATAGTATTCCGCGCCCTAAAGGTATATGACCAGGATCACCTATTGACATTCCAAAATGGTATATATCTGTTTGTTTGGACCTCCGAAACTAGTAAGCACTACTTACTCGGATAAGAATAATTAGTCCCAATAGATCTATTTATAACATTCACGCTCACTTAAACAGTACGGTCGATTAAGCAACTGACGGTTCATGATAATTCGGGCATTAGTGGTCTATTCGCTACTTAGGCAACACGTAATCAGGAAAAGGAAACGTAAAGTAACTGTGTCCATAGTTTAAAACAAGCAATGTTTCTCACCCTAAAATAGTAAAGTAAAAGTAGTAAAACATGGGGCTATGAACTCACCTTATCAAAATAAGCAAATGATAATCACGCAAGAAAAGATGATATAGAAATCTAGCCGCGACCTAGAATAATAACGCGTCTCAGAAACACGAAAAGTATGTCAAGAATTGCACAATATGTTCATCACCAAAAGACATCCATGTGTGTTTGCTTTAGTTTGATTATCAAATCATGACGACATAAAATCATATAGTTTTTCGTTAAGTTTCGACGTTTAACCAAAAATTACAATTTTTAGAAAGTTTCTATTTTAGGAAAGTTTTTAGTTTCAAAACGTTAATACCATCCCCTATATTTATTAAGTTTCCATATTTTCAAAACGCACTAACTAGCCTTAATCGCTTAACTTCTATGTCCGTTTCGCTAAATTTTTACCAAAATTACTATTTTTAGTAACTTTATCGCTTTTCCTAAAATATGCTAACGGCGTCTTTAAATGATACTAATCAATAGGTATGTTTTGCTAGTGTTTAGAAAGTCAAAAAATATTCGAAAACACATTTTACTATTCACATCAGCACACTATTCATCCGGTTTTGTTGAAAAATATTTCAAGTTTTATTTGGTAATAACTTGGTCGTTTTAAATCCAATTTTAATGAGCGATATATGGAAAACTATCTATTCGAAATGAGCTCTCCAAAAACTACTTTTACACCTAATGAAAATATTTTTAGGTCGACCAAAACCACAAAACAAATTTGGGACAACAAGCACTTTTTGTCAAAAACGCAACCAAAATCCACCCAAACTTCACAATAGTGTCTAATCTAGCCTAATCTCCATTCACAACTAATCCACAACAAAACCACGCCTAAATCTAACCTAATCTTTTCATTTCTATTGTTGCAACACTCATTCAACTCTCATCTCATCAATAACATAATATTTAATTAGTGAAATAAAGTAGCATCATTATTTATAAAACCTTACTTTAAAATCTTTAAAAAAATTAAAACACAACATATGGATGTATGGATCTTTGAACATATAAGAAGAACATAAGCAAACAACAAAGAAAGATCCAAGATACTTACAAGAATGAAGAACAAGAAGCAATAACACAAGATCTATACCAAAAATCACTAGATCTTGAAAAACCCCAAATAATAACCAAACCTTAATTTGTAGATCTTGAAGAAAACCCTTAAATCAAAGAACCAATACTTGCAAACACCTTAGATGTTCTTAGAAATGAACTTAGTATGCTTGGATTATGCAAGAAATCAAAGAAAATAGGAACCCTATTAGGGTGTTGGTTGGCCGTGGGTTTCAAGAAGACAAGAGGGAGAGAAAGAAAATTTTGTTGGCTTGAAAATGATTATGAAACCCTAAGTTATGATATGCGATGGTATTTATAGGCTAAGAGCTAGGGGTTTGACTTGTCAAGTAGAGTATAAGTGACCAACACACACCAAAAGTGCGTGTGTGTGTGGTTCGGCAATAGGCAAGCCACAAGGACCATGTGGTTTAAAATTTTTGATCAAGGTTCATGAATTAGGTTTTAAATTTGAATTTTGGTCAAAATGAAAAGTCATGTGATCAAATGGTCATATGTTCTAGTCAAATGGTGATACTTGTGCATGAAATGGACACTCTCATGTGTCACTTTCACACACATGCATGGTAAATTTAAGAAAAGATGCCATTTATTTAATTTCAAGACTTATGGTGCATTTGAATTAGGTTTGGACGTATAATATATAGAGGGGGAGGGATATGAATGAAAATTTTCACTTAAGAATATGAGATGGACGATAACTAAAGTTTACACGAAAAGATTTCGAGTTTTCGGGGTTCCGTTAGGTCAAAAACGCGAAAAACGCAATTTAAACGTTAAAGCGTAAAAATAAATACCGGGAGTGATCGTAAACTACAAAACACTTAGAAAAGATAAAATAACTCATATAATATCTAAACTTATCAAAATCCGAAGTCGGAACGCGTCCGATGACGTTTTTTAGATTTACGCGGGTTAACTTCCCGGTAAACTGCCAGATTTAAACGTAACGTATAAAAATCAAAAATAATGATCGAAAAAGTTTAAAATATTGACCGGAAATTCTCGGGGTGTGACATTCTTCCCCCGTTAAAGAAGCTTTGTCCTCAAAGCTTAAGACGTGGACGAAGAGTTAACGAAAAGGTGAGGGTACTTTTTCTTCATTTGGTCTTCGCGCTCCCAAGTAAACTCGGGCCCTCGTCTCGAATTCCAACGGATCTTCACGATTGGAATGCGTCTTTGCTTTAGCCGTTTAACTTCTCGGTCCATAATTTCAACTGGTTCTTCAATGAAATGGAGCTTGTCATCAATCTGGATCTCATCCAACGGAATAGCTAGTGGTTCGTCTACGAAACACTTCTTCAGATTTGAAACATGAAAAGTGCTATGAATTCGGCTTAATTGCTCTGGGAGTTCAAGTCGATACGCAAGCGTTCCTACCCTATCAAGAATCTTGAAAGGTCCAATATAGCGAGGGTTCAACTTCCCCCGTTTGCCGAAACGTATCACCCCTTTCCATGGTGACACTTTCAACATGACCTTATCTCCAACCTCAAACTCTAATGGATTATGTCTCCTGTCGGCGTAGCTCTTCTGTCTATCTCATGCAGCTTGAATATGCTTTTTGATCTGAATAATCTTCTTAGTTGTTTCATGAACAATTTCCGGACCAGTGAGCTGAGCGTCTCTAACCTCAGCCAAACAAATAGGCAATCTACACTTTTGGCCGTAGAAAGCTTCAAATGGTGCAGCTTTGATACTCATGTGATAACTGTTGTTGCAGGAAAACTCCACCAAAGGTCGGTGTCTATCCCAACCTTTTTGAAAATCAATCACACAAGCACGTAGCATGTCCTCCAAGGTTTGGATGGTTCTCTTACTTTGACCATCAGTCTGTAGATGGTAAGCCGTACTCATATCCAATTGAGTACCTAGGGCTTCGTTTAGTGATTTCCATAAATGAGATGTAAATAACTCCAGGGACTCAAGTGGCCAAAAATAAAAGTTATTTAACACTATGACTTTTATTAAACAAAGAGAGGGGCCAGTTTTGCAATTAACCTAAACTCTACCCCTTTTACCCGTTTTTCAGTTATAAAAAAGGCGCCAAGTTAAAAACACTATTCACCTTCTCCCTCGATTCACCATCAGTCAAAAACAAAGGGCTTTTCTAAATTAGATGGCAAAATCGACAATTCAAGTGGTCATAAACACAATGGTAGGGACAAATGAGTCATATCAAAGCTCTCATTGGCCAAAGCTAGCAAGGAATCACACGTTGGATGTAGGGAAGCACAAGAGAGAAGGGGGGATTTATACTACAATCACTCACACAAATTAACGACCAAGCGGAACATAAAAGGGAGAAGCAGCTTGGGCAATCCATGTGATACAAGTGATCAAACGGCGCACAAATGAAACCCACTGATTGAAGGAATTCAGGGGTATGAGATTAGAAGAGGCGTGGGAAGCAACTCAAAGCCAATCTTCATCAGCATCTAGAAATATAACCCACACCTCTCACACACAAACACCTAGCCTACTTAATTTTTCAAGATTTCAATGTATTGTTAGCTTATAGCTTAAATTAGAGTACTTTTTCAAGTTAATGTATTTCTTTTTAAAACATTGTACTTAATTTTTCAGTCATTAATATAAATCATTCAAGTTTACTTAAAACTTTTGTTTCTTACAATAGTTTTTTTTTTAATATTATATATATATACTAAAGCGGCATATAAACGCTGAGCGTTTTTGGCAGCTCGCTACCAGAGCACAGTACCCGGCCGATTGGGTCGCCCATTTGGCAATTTTGTTTTTTTTTTTTGTTTTTTGTTTTTTTGTAGCAATGTAACAAAAATAATATCGCTCGGCATAAAAGTAGAACAAAAAAAAAAACTACAAAAATATGACATTATTCCAGATAAAAAAATACTCCGACATGATGAGCCGAACACATAACCCATATAAAAAAAACAAACAATTAAACATGAGACCTAACAAATAAATCCCACAAATAAAAAATAGAAAAAAATACAAATAAAATTTTAACGCAAAAATTAATCCGCACTATGGAAACATGAGACCGAAAAAATAAACACCCGCATAAAATACATTAAAAAAACGCCTTGCAGTAACGCGCGATTCTCATTTAAACCTCTTCTCATAAAATATATTAAAAAAAACCAGTATAGCCAAAAAAAGAAACCTTTAAACCTAGCCACCACACATAAGCCCATATAAGAAAAAAAAAACAAACTATTAATACATAGGCCTACGAATAAATAAAACCAAAAAAAAAATAAAAAATAATAATAGCCTCGCAACTACGTCAACGCTGCGTTTTGGGCACTTGCTACAAGTGCTAACAGTAAGTCCAGCCAAATGGGGCACCCACTTTGGGCCCGCCCTTTGAGCTTTAGTTTTTGGAAAAAGTAGGCAACTTTAAATAAACAACTTGCTCGCACAAAATAGATTTTTTTTTTACAAAAGTACCGATTTATTTATATCAAAAAAAATATCCGCGACATGATGCCAAACACATAAACCAATATAAAAAAACTATTAAACATGAGACCGAAAAAATAGACCCGCACAAAATAATATAAAAAAATTGCTCGCCATAAAATAGGAAAATAAAATTAAAAAGTACTTATTTATTAAGATAAAAAAATACCCATGACTACCCCAACACATAGCCCATATAAAAAAATAAAAAACAAACTATTACACCAAGAGACCGGAAAAATAAACTTATACAAAATAGAAAAAAAAACATTAACGCCCAGCATGAGGCCCAACACATAAGCCCATATAAAAAAAAAAATTCTCGGTACAAAATAAGAAACAAAATTACAAAAGTACTTAATTATTCGGATAAAAAAATATCCGCGGCACGAGACCAAACACATAAGCTGATATAAAAAAAATAAACTATTGCACAAAATAATTAAATTTTTTTTTGCTCGGCACAAAATAAGAATTTTTTTTACACAAGTATTGATTTATTCAGATCAAAAAAATACAACATCAGATTAGACTGTCAAGACGCCCAACACATAAGCCCATATAAATTTTTTTATTAAACATGACACCGGAAAAATAAAGCCGCACAAAATAAAAATAAAATAAAATTTAACACCCCGCATGAACGCACGGACAATTATGCTTAACACATATTTACCCAATCTCATAAAATTATTTAACAATAAACCCATATAGCCAAAAAACAACCTTTAAAAAATTACATAACCAATACAAATTTTAAAATAATACAGTAACCGCCCATTGGGCTGGCCCATTTAACTTTTTTTTTTGTTTAAGTAGGGCAACTAAAAAATAAAAAGGAAAAAATTGCTGCGACAACAAAATAGAAATTTTTTATATTAAATTACTGGATTTCTTCAGATAAAAAATATCCAGCTCCATGAGTGCCCAACACATAAGCCCATAAAAAAAAAACTATTAAACATAGACCGAAAAAAATAAAACCCGTTAAAAAAAATTGCTCACACAAAAATATAGATGTTATTCAGATAAAATCTACACACGACATTACGCCGCCCAACACATATTCCATATAAAAAAAACTACTAAACATAAGACCGAAAAAATAAACCCGCACAAAATAAAAAATAAAAAATATTGCTCAACACAAAATAAGGAGAAAAAAAATTACAGTGATATAAAAAATCCCACGATATGACAAGCCAACCATTAAGACCATATAAAAAAAAAACTATTACACAATGAGAACCGGAAAAATAAAATCCAAAAAAAAAAAAAAAAAAAAAAAAGTTAACGCCCCGCATCAACGCGCGGGCAACTATGCTTAAAGAAAACACCCACATCTATGATAAAAGAAACACCGACCCGCAGCAACGCGCGGGCAACTATGCTTGTTTACTACTATAAGCCACTATGTCACAAGCTCATCACAAGCTCATTTCAGCTATCACCCGTCTCTAAGCTAGTGATAGAGCTTAAATAAGTTTTTAAATCTACATTAAAACCTATAAAACCAGCTATTTACCCGTTATGCTTATTGATTGTGTTTGGACTTATAGAAGGAGTCCAATAATAAAAGGGGGATCCCAAGGTACTTTCAGAGATTTGGTTCAAATTTAAAGTGTGAAACAAAAGAAAATGATGTATATGGTTCAGTCACCGTTTACTCACTAATTCGTAAAAATAATGTGGCAATCATGTTTTCGGTTTAGAGTGCGTTTAAAAAATAAATACACCGCTCGTCTTCCAAAGTTATACTAAAAAATAAAAATAACTAAGGCTTTCAAAAAAATTTAACAAACTTCACTAAACGCCACCATCCAAATCCACCCTTCATTATAAAAAATAAGAATTGCCATTCTAAAACATTTGCAATTGTCGCTATTTTGATGGTTTATATTTATTGTTGGCTAACAAAGCTCCTAAGTCTTTGCGTATCATTTATCTTTGGATGAAAAAATCAGCACTACGTACATGTCATAAAATTCAAAATTGGTACAATAAAAATAGATAAATATTGATGAGCTCCACCGAGCTTCATTACTAATTAAGAAAAAAATTATTAGCAACAATAGATAAATCATGGCTAAATTGGGTATTTAGCATCAATTTTAGCAATGAATATTTACAAAAAGTTGCCATATATTTATCAAAAAAAAAAATTAGTTGGTATTTCTAAATATTTGTTGTTTAATTTAGTAACCTCTAAGTAATTATGCGTTGCATCACAAATTTAAGCACCAGGTCGAATAGCATCCATTTGTGTTAGTTGCTAATTCGACCGGTGGCTAATTTCAGAATGTCAACCAAATTGCTTAGAGTTTGGCTAATAGTAAAAATGTTATTAGACATTTGTAGGAAAACTAACTAATATTTTTTTTGTTGCTAAAAAAAATTGCAACTTTGTTAACAATTTCGTTGCTAAAATTAATGTTTAATGCACAATTAGCAACTATTCTCTATGTTTACAAATGATTTTTTTTCTAGTAGTGTAAATTTATAACAAGAATCACCGGTTTAAGTAGTGTTAGAAACACAAAAAAATGTTGATTACACGGTCATTTATCAAAGAATTAATAAGATATAAGAAGATTAATAGTGCATATAGTGTATGATAATGTTGTAATAAAGTATACCCTTAATTGTTTTCATAGTCCTCATATCCATCTATAAAAAGGAAGGGCAAAGAAGGTTAAGAGTTGCTGATTTCTGCTCACTTTACCTCCCTAAATGTCGATTTTCTCTCCTCCTCTCCTCTCTTCTACTCGTCACCCACACTCTCTCTCTATTCTCTCTCGCAAAAACTTTCTAATGTAGTATTTTCTAGTGTAGATGTTCTAGCAACAAAAACTTTACTGCAAGAAATGTTCCTAGACAAGAATGCTCATCATTTATCATCTCCACCAGCAACTAAAACGTCTTATCCTACCACATATCTCCAACCAAGCCCACTCAAAGCCAAAGCATAGAAGGTGATGCAAAAGACGAAAAAGAAGAGGAAGAACAACTTCAAAAAGGCAGGCGCACAGAAATTCAGAGAATATGATCAGAAGATGGAAGCTCTCACAAATTTTAATGTTTCTGAAGCTTCTGAAAAAGTTGTCCAAGCAAATGTTCTGGCAGAAATAAAGAAGCTTCTACCTACTCATATCCCAAAAGCCGTTGCAAACTATGTTAGGCCTCGTCTTAACACCTCTGTGCTCGATGTTATGAAAAACAACCAAATCAATCTATTCACTCAATCATCCACCTCCACTGATGATCTCTCAGAATAATCTAAAGTTAAAGCGCTAAACCGAATTCCACTTGAATAAGTCAAATGAGACGCATACGAAACAAACTCATCAACCACTTTACGATACCCTTTACGAATCCACACTCTCGATTAACAATAACTTAATGCTCAAATGCAGAACCATACATTCACAAGAGGCTCTCACATTCAGGATTTCTCCTAATAAACGAAGGGGGAGAAACAAGAAAAGATGTTGGTGAACCTTCTTCTAGATCATCCAAGCGAAACAAATATCTCATATTCATGCACAAGTTGACACCTCCTACCATCCAACCCTAGACCAAGGACGATGAAAATGTTCAAATCATCCTAATCCAAATAATTTCCAAAGATATCGGGCCAACTAATGCTAAAAGGAGAACCACATGTTTGATTTACTCTTGAAATCAGCTATTGATCAAAATGTGATCTCATCTTAGACTATCTAATGCCGCGATAGCAAAGAATATTAAAGCAATCATCTAGAAGGACGAGCTTACAACAACAGATCTTAAAGAAATAGGGCTAGAAACGCTAAAGCAACAATACAAGAATGATGTGGAACTCGAATGCCATGTTGGTCAACTCAAAGCAGCAGTGTTAATAGAAGCTAAGTGGAACAGTGATGAAGATGATGTGTTAAAACTTAGATCGTTTAAACGACATATGTTCAAAAATACAAAACCACATCCTTCGTTCTTACATAATGATTTCTACTAACCTTGTGTTCTGATACGGAAGAGAAGTACACTACTTATATCACCAATCACTATGCTGCTAGATACTACAAACAAGGTATAGAAGATATGATCTCTTATAGATGGGGCAAAGAAACTCATCGTTACATCTTTGAAGCTCTTAATGGTATGCACCATTGGGAATATAGCAGAATTGAACTTGTAATAAGCAAAATGAAGTACCGAAAACGTAAGGAAGCATCTACTTAAATTTAAGGATCTAATCCATTGTTCATGTAGTATCGGTTAAAGCAAGAAATGTGATTATGGTATTTCTACCATAATTGTAAGTCAGAGATCCGATGATAAAGAGTATGAATTTAGCTATGCAGATCTTCCTAGACTCAGCTTAAACGATGTTGAAGACCATGTATTTACTCTAAGTCCAAGATAAACTTCACCATCTCCTATTGAAATTTGTGAAAGACTTCAACAATGCACTTCTCTTATTCATCAAAGATGTCAATGATTCCAAACCAAGGAATGAAGATATTCAACAGAGTGGAAAGTTTATTCAGCAAACTCTTAAAATATAAAAGGAATTAATCAAAACTTAAAAATAGGATTATAAAATGTAAAATAACTAAACTTATTAGTTAAGAATCCCTTAGATAAATCTATGATGTTCTTTAAAGGAATCGACCAAAGGATACCATTCACAATATATGGAACACACAAAGGAGTTGTGTATCTCAACCAACACAATGTCAAATCCCTTTATGAAGTATTTGTTTTTTTTTTTTTTCTAAGTAAAGTAAAGAAGTTTTGTGATGGTACTCTTATCAAAATTTGTGAAAACACTGGTTGACATGGTGAAAAAAAACAAGCTAGGAACCTGTAACAAATGGTTGAAGGGAAGAGACTAGACCGTCATGGATGTCGAGAAATCAAACGAGATGGTTGACAAGATTGACAAGATACTCAAGCGCAAAATTTTATGCTTATAAAGTTTTTATAAAATCACAGAAGATGAACACAAAACTAAATAAAACACATAAACACATTCAAACACTTGTTTTACAAGAAGTAAGAACATTTGGTGGGTTTTTTTCCGCAAGAAAATTTGAGAACACTTAGGAAGCAAACTTTAAAACTAGCACTTAAGAATACATTAAAGAAAATCCCAACACCAAAAACTTGATTGTGATGCCAAGATCATTTAAGAAATTATGAGAAATAAGAGATTTTTGAAACAAAACGTAAGAGAGCATTCAAGCAAACATCATGAGCAACAAGCAAGCAATTCAACAAACAAACAATCACACGGATACAAATCCAAGTCCCTGGCAGCCGCGCCAAAAACTTTATGTGTCTCCATCGAGCTTTAAATTTTTAAACAATAATTACCGGTTTAACTAGGAACACATACAGGAAAGTATACCCTAGTCATGTGTAGTTAGGGGTTGGTAAGTCAAGGTCGTCCCATGAGACTTGGTTGCACTCAAGTGTCGTTTGTTTGTTTAAGCAAGTAACAAGGTGGTTGTTATGATTGTCATGGATCAAACCACCAAGGAAATCAATAATGAAGCACACAAAGAACATACTAGTTTAGACAAATGATCACGGGGATATTAGGATGTTTAGTTTGGAAAACATATTACCATCGATAATCCTTTCGACCTATAGAACCAATAATAATAATCTAGTGTTTTATAAATCAATTATACATAAGCCTCAGTCAAATGGTCATGTCATGAGCTTCATTCCTAAATCAACAACACAAAGAATTCTTTCGACCTATAGATTTTGACGTTATTAATTTGTTAAGTTCCATTTACTTAAAAGGTAATTAGACACATATTCAAAAGACTCCTTTTGACATTAATCCAAGTTAAACCTTTACTTGTTATGTTTATTAATACTTCTTGCACAATAGTCACAAAGCATAAGACCAAAACATTTGTCCATTAATGAATTAAAACCAATCACTATTAAGAATCCTTTCGACCTATAGACTCAACAATGATTAACCAAAACAATAAACAAGAATAAGTTCCAGTTTAACTGAATATGATGTTTTCATCACAATCCAAACAAACACTAAAAAATTCAAACATCCATTTATCACAAGTTCTCATAATATCAAACAAGCATCAAGACATCATCGCAAGACAAGAACACATCATCACCACAATCATAGAACCAAACATAATTAATATTAAAAGAGAAAATACCAAAGTTCATGAGATGAAATACAAAGTTCCCAATGTTTCCAACCATAAGCAATAACCAAAATACAAATTCTCCAACCCAAAACCTTCCTAGAAATCAGTCTCGTGTTGTGAGTATATAACTTAAGGGGTGTTTGGTAATAAGAGCTTGTAGGAGTGTGTATTATATATGAATTGCTCTTCTTTCTCAACTTTAAACACGGTTTTATTCGCAAATGCCTGACCAAACCAACCCCCCACACCATCAATAATTGGATGGTGGTGGTAGTAGAGAGTGGTTCCAAGTTGGGCTAGAATATGTAGAGAGATAGGATAGTATAATGGATCTTAGTACTACCCATTCATAATGCCTGAGCCTAAGGGTGATTATATAAGGTTATGATACACCCTTAGCCTCCCAAGAATCATAAGTGCTTGATCAGTGCGCTGCTGCTGAGAGAGTTATAACGCGCTGTCATAATGATCGGACATATGGTTAAGGGGAACTTAGTTTGCACTTAAATGCTAGTTTCCAACTCATCAGGGACCTTAGCCGGCGGCTAAGGAATTTTCTATCTTGCTCTATCTGGCGGTTAAAGGCTTAGCTGGTGGCTAAGGGTGCGTTGTGGGACAAAATAGTAAAAACCAAAGTTGTAGCTCTTTCTCTTACCGATCCGTGAGCTGTTGAACCAAGTCAATCCGAGTTCGTATGATCAAATTATGGCCAAAATGGTGGAGGTGTGTCAGGAACAATGAGGTTTCCAACATACTTCGATTTAGCTTCTTATATTCGTTTCTTCCTCGTTTTCCGTCTTGTGCATTATTTTTAAGTATCGAGAGCAACAACTTCCTGACTTTATCTTCTCGATTATGCTTCAGATCCTTGTTATTTGTCCGAGAATCCCCCCCCATCATACATGCACAAATGTTCGTTTATTGATCGTTTATCTATCTTTTCTTCATTGTCCTTGACTTAGGCTAACTAAGAACACAAAATACAACCTTGCACAAATATAAGCTAAAAATCTCGTTAGTTTAACCAAATAACATGCATAAAACACAGATAAAGCTCCTAAAAATATACTTATACTGAATTTGAGCGCTATCAATTATATTTATTCTATAATGGAAAAACTTACTGCTAAGGATTAGACTATCATGAATTCTAACAAATTGCTACATAATGAGAAAATTTAGGATCATCTTTCGTTTCCACTTGTCTTTGAGAACTTTGCATTAGAACTACCCCACTCGGATGGATCCAATCTACTAACTATACTACGAACACCCACCTACTCCTTCCGTCTCCATCCTTATACGCCCGACCGCGCACTCCCTATCTACCCCCTAAATCTACTTACCACCCACTACTCCCTCTCATCTCATTTTTTGGCAATCAACAAAGACAAAATCAAACCATTACAATGAAAAACCAACATCTGAAACAAAAAAGGTGAAATCACCAACCAATCACAAGACAATACACCATTCCACTATCATATATATACGATTAAAAGATAAATTACAATGTATGACAATTCAAAATCAGAATCCGACTGAAAATACAGGGAGGATACAAAACTTTTTTCATATATAATACTAGATTTGACGAATAGAACCATGTCCAGGTTAGAGAGAAGTGGGAGACTTACTCATCATTGAAAAACCCAACAAAAGACAATTCAACAAGCATAAGACAATAAGTTTTATTAGTGACAATAGATAAGAGATGAAGAAAAAAAGAATGACAAATGGTAAGAGGAAAAGAAAAGGGAATAAAATAGTATTAAATAGATATAATAAATTAATTTAATTAATTATAGTACTACACCAAACCCAAAGCAAAAAAATCCCACGAAGACCTAAAAAACCAAAAATCAAAAAAAAAGCACGACAAAAAAACATCACAACAGGAAAATCACTTAAAAACAAAACACACACTACCAATCAACCTCCCCGCTGCCCGCTCAACCCCACGATGCCCCCCTACCCCTCCAAAAAACTAAACGCCCTAAACTTCCCCACCAATCAAAAACCTAGAGCCTTAAAAAAACCAAAATCACATAAACATATCATTCCAACAAAAAATTCCAAAGCAAGGCAAAAACGAAAACATGAAAAGGACAAAAAAAAATGTAGTATGCGCTCCACACAAAAACAAAAGTTCAAACCAGCAAAGAACACAACACCAACCATACAAACAAACACGAGAAAACCATAGACAAAAACAAATAACAAAAAAAACAAAAAATAAAAACAAAAACAAAAAAATACAAAAACAAATTCTTAGACAAAATAGAGAAAAAGGAACAACAAAAACCAAAAACACATTCAAGAGAACAAAAAAAACATCAACAAAAATAAAAATCACGCAAACTACAAAAAAAAAAAACCACGAAAAAACCCAAAATGTTTGAACGACAGTTGCCGCTAAATAAAGCAAACACAAAAAAAACAAAAAACAACTAAAATAACATCAACAAAAACTACATTCAAGCAAAATGCAACAATCAGAGACCAAAGAAATGTCAAAAACATAAAAAAAGACTAAATGAATAAAACTAAAACAAAAAAACAAATATATCCCAAAACAATATGCAGTCAATCATCATTTTTAATCACCTAATAATTACATTATATTATTATCTTCATTTACCTTCTTCCGGCACATAAAACCAACAATATATAAATACAAAACATATTCATAAACTTACCTTAAATTAATAAAAATTAAACTCTATAACTTTCTTTTTTAAATATTTTTGTCTGATTAATCAGTTAAATATTATTTTCTTCTTTTGGCATAAAATGGTTATTGAACAGAATTGATAAAAGTATGGATGGGAATGTGAGATGAAAAAGATTTGGTTTTGCATTTTGAAATCTTATGTATGATGCTCGATATTATTTATTTTTTACATAGTTAATATTTTTTTGTGATTGTGATGATGTAATTTTAGCAATAGACTTCTTCAGAACATCATAAATAATGAAAAGCAATGTGCAAAATGTCCTTCTTTTTGTTTTGATGGAAGAAGAACGATTATAACATTTGAAAAATAAGAGATCGTGTTGTTAGTTTTTTTTAAAAAAGTCTTAAAACTTCTGAAATCACTGATTCGGAGTTCAGATTTCATCAGATCATTAGTTTGTATGTTGCTTTTTGTTCATATCCATAGTTAAAAAAACTCTCTAAAGTCTAAACAACCTCTTGTTTGGTCAGATGTTCTTACGTCTGAAAGAGAAAAACATTTTTTTTTCAATCCACTAAACTACTAATGCACACAACAATATAGTCGTTAACCACCAACCCACCACCATCTCCACCAACACCCACCACTAGTCACATCGTTTCCTTTTCATAGCCTTGCATGAAGAAACCCCATTTATCAATTATGAAAAGTAAAAATCACATACCTAATCTAGATATCAATGTACATGTAAAATAAAAAGAAAAATCATGGTCTTCCTTTTTTTCCTTTTTAGGATTCTTATTTATGGTTCAAACTGTTTGTGCGTATAATGGATTGGTATATGACGCTTTGTTTTATATGGTGAGAGTTGATATGGATGTAGATTGTCCAAGTCCCTTTACCCTTCTTTGGTTGATGTGGTATATATCGTACTTATTATTTTGATTTTGTAGGTTTATGATCGGTTCCCCTTTCGTTTTAAATTTTATAAGATTGTAGAAGGTTCTTTTTTTTTTGTTTCTATATAAATTAATAAAATTTAGAAATACCCCAAATCATTCATACATTTTCGTAAACAACATAACAAATAAACTTTCATATTGAATTCATATATATCCAGGTTTTTTATCAACCAATTTTTTGCCAAAAAAAACCAACCATCTTTAACATTTACAGACATGAGATAATCACATTACCGCTCCACCACACAAAAAACCTCTTAAAACAAAACAATACTAAAAACACCTAACCGAATGCGACAGGGACACAAAAAACCTTCATATATATCTTTAACATTCGCTCAGGACATGATAATCCATTTACCACACAAACCCTCTTAAACAAATAAACAAACAACAGGACACAGAGAGAGTTCTGTAAAGAAATCAATGTGAATGTTTTTAGCGTTTAAAGCAACAATCGTGGTCACCTATTTATGGTGCTTACGTGTGCATATACTTTCAGGATGAGTAGACATATAGAAGGAGTTTGTATATACCCGCACCCCGATAATATATACATAAAATACTGGCTTAATCTAATTAAAAAGGTTTTAATGTCTATCCAGCAAATCAAAGCAACATAGAGATTCAATAAAAAAGTTCAAGGACTTTCTTGCTAATAGAATGTGGTGGTCAAAGTAACAATAACAACAGAAACAGATGAAGAAAGAAAAAAAATACAGTACGAAAACAATAAGAGGTAGCACAAACACGTAGAACCAGGGAATAAAGCAAATGATACGATCCCCACACATACAGTCTCTAGATCCGTAATTATATAAAATAAAACGACAGAAAGAGTTTATTTTTAGACACTACTAATTTTTCCCGGATCCCAACAGTACCTAGCGGTTTGTCAATAAATCACCTAACTACCACACCACCCCAATCGTACATTGTCAGCGTGAGTATATTGTTGCAAAGACAGGAAATAGCCTTAATAATATGCTTTTTCAGATAACTGAAAAAGAAATCAACCAGCCACACACCGCCCTAACAATGGCGGTGTGGCACCAATGACACAATAACCCGCCATCATCACAACCACACCACACAAACCAAAAGCCGCATACCGCGTGCCAATTCTAATAGAGATCACATACCCCCCCGATACCCGGCTCAAAAACCCCCACAGACTCGATAGCACCCCACACCAACCTCACTTCATCATAAATGTTACCCTCCCCCCCCCAGTACCCCCCCCCTCGCATCCACCCATCATATATACCCCCGCCCCCTGCATGCGAGCACCCCCCCCCAACTGCCCACCTACGCACCCTTACCCGCATAACCCACCCCCTTCCCCCCCCCACCCCCACAAATATTAAGAATCACCACTCCAATCTCCTCGCCCTCCAGAAAGACTACAAAACCCCACACACCCCGCCCCAGCCGTTATCAATGACTGGCCTGTCCCCAACCCCAAGCATTTACAACAATTAACATTCAATGAAACTACAAAGCCATACAAATATTAACTCGATACCCCACTTTTCACCGATAACACCAAACATCCCGACAAACACACCACGCTTCCGTTGACCCCCCGCCCCTGCCCACCTCCTACCACCCACCCCCTCGGGACGACCCAACCTACTCCCCCAGGTGAGCCCCATTGCCCAGAGAGCCTACTCGCCCTTCTAGATATTTTACCGACACCCTCCGACATTTCCCTGACCCCCTCCCTTCCGGGGAACTTCCCCCCAATTATAACTTACTGATCATATGAGGGAAGATAGTATAAGCCCTATGTATAGACTATTGGACTTGCAGAAATTAACCGCAACTTACGTTCATATCAATAATGCAAGCAACGCCTTCATTTAATAATTCACAAAAATCATTTCAGAAAATAGATTCATCACCCTTATCGCAACTTGCAATCCAAATAACTTCAAACTCCCTACCGCCCGCCTTCATAAAACAAAGTTCAGCAATGAACAAAAAAAACGTCCACTTATAAAAAATTAAAGAAAAATACCCGTCCGGCGCTCCTCTTGCAGATATCCAATAAATCAAAAGCGAAAATTCAGGATCCTTTTTCAATACAACCGCGTAGACGGAAATCTTCCGATTAAAAATAAATTAATAAGAAAATAAAATGTTTGACAGCCACATGCACCTAAAGCATTTGGTGTATTTATAGGTAGGAGTCATAATTTTATAAGAAATACTAAAATATGCATTAAAAATTAATAATCATTTTCATGAAATATATTCATATCACCCAATTAATACTTGCTACGGTCAATGACCTGTTATTTAGATTGACCGAGATGGCAGCGTCAGGAGATAAAATTAGAAAAAAGGCTGTCATAATTGGGTGTGAAGAGAACAGTGTGGAGTAGTGTGTTGTCTTAAGTGTGAACTGTGTCGGGGTGAAGATTGTTTTTTGATTTAGTAATGTGAGCAATTTTATATAATTCGTCATAATAAGGTATTAAGTGTAAATTCATCAACACTATTTCGCAAGCTTTCCAATAGAATTAGCGATGTCCTTTATTAAAAACCCAAAAATGCCATTCACTTAGTCCACCTACCGCCCGTATATCCTGTACCAGTACTTTTTTAAAATACACATTACCCTTTGCAAATTCCGAGTTATAGATAGAAATCTTCAAAAGAAATAACAATAGTAACTAATAAAGATAAAGCAATTATATATTATATACAACAAAAACAACAACGATAATCACTACGTCTTCACTTCACCTAGAACATAAGGTTTGCTACACGAAGTTTTATACCTAAAACTATAAAAAGAAAAAAAAAAAAAAAAGAAAAAAAAAAAATAGTTCAAAAATATAATATTAAAAAAAAAAAATACGGGAATGAAGAATTAAAGAAAACAAAAGAAATAAACCCTTGAACTATGTTTCTTTCCCTTCATAAATGGAATTGCAAGAATAAAATAAAAAAGTATATAATGAGAAGCTTAAAAAAACAAAAAAATGAAATAAATAAAAAAAAAAAAAAAGAAAAAAATAGAAAAATAAAAAAGAATTCGGAGGCGAGTAAAAAGAAAATTGAAATACTCCAGTACCCTGCTGGGCTCCTCCTGCTGCCGTAAAAAAACATAATTTGCATAAATAAAAAAAAAAAGGAAAAATAACCCGCCCTAAACCCCCCCCCGTGTCAGTACCCACCCCGCATTGGTTTTTCGGGTATTGTGTCCTCTCTATTAATAGGGTCTACGAGATGCGCAACTAATGTAAAAAGTCGGGTCAGTAAAAATTTAAGAATGAAAAAAAGAGCAGAGATTTAAATCAAAGTAACTCAAACTATAGTATGTAAAAAAAGAGTAAAATTAAAACTAAAACTGACTAAAAGACGGCCAACCGCCCACGGACTCCGCACCCCAACCAAGAAGAAAGCCAAACAGAGACAAAACTTATAACATAGCTGAAACGTCAACCCAACATACCCCACCCGCTCTCCTCAGGATATCCAAATATCCAAATCCAGCTCCAGCCCCCGTTCACGGCACCTTCCCCCCGGAGCACCTCCATGCCCCTCCACCGCCCCTCTCCCCGCCACCCTCACTCCCCCCCCCCCCTCAACTCGCACCCACCCCCCGTCCCCCCAAGTCCCCGCCCCCCCCCCCACCCCGTCCCCCCCCCAAAATTCTAAAGAGTCCATCCCCCTTATCTGAAATCCACAATATAATAAATAAATATATAATTTTGCGCAAACCCATCAATTTCCGTTCAAAAAAGCCAATAATGACCTACATAAACAGAATCCATATGAAAAAAAACCCAATTACTCATCCATACCATAACCAACTCTTGCGGAAGTAGATATAAAAAGAACAACACTGCCATGCCCCCCCCATCTCCTCCCCCCCGCGGTCCCCCGACCACCTCCCGCCCCCCAAACAGTTCGGGTCTTCGCTCCCCCACCCACACCCCCGCCACCCTACCCCCGTCCCGCCTGCTCCCCTGCCCCCTCCCGCACTCCAAAATATTACATAATATCCATAACAACTTGAAAAACAACAAAACAAAAGGCAGATAATTGTCCAAACCCCATAACCGAACCCGGACACGCTACCGTGCTACGATGGCAATACCCCCCCTCTCTCCTCCCCCTCTCAAAACAAATACCTATCTTCACTTGAACAACAAAGACCATGTAAAACCACCCCAAAATGCCCCCACAATACTCAATACAGATCAAGATTACAACCATTGTGTACTCATGAATGATAGGGTGAGGACCGCCACAACAAAACAACCAAGTGACCAAAATAAAAATAAAACAACAAATCGCCCCAAGGCCCCCGCCCCATAAATGGTAGTCCGCGAACCCTCTGTATCCCGCTGGGCGTCTATACCCGAATCTGCACCCACAGCTAGATAGGCCCTTACGAGTCCAATCAAGGCACGGACCGCTTGCTTGGGAGGAATTGTGTGCAGATTAAAAACCGCACACTCCACAGAAAAAAACCATACACTGTCAACACAACCCGTTTAAAAGAGCCATACACGATCGTTTAACAGCCAAAACTATACTGACCCATAACATAGGTATGTTTATTGTGTCGTCTGTAATCACGACATAGACATAAGACCAAAAATAGATATGACTACAAACACTTGCATAAAAAAATCATCTCACTCCTATAAAACAAAAACAGTAATTGATATAAAATAATTATACCGAAGCCACAAAAATTAGATAACTACAAACCTAGAGAAACACACAACTTCCATAAGATGCCTAACGTAACAAAAAAGTAAATATGGGTCAAAATGCCTCGCGTAACAACCACGCTCCTCCAATAGTAGTCATATTCACATTGTATTCCTTGTGTTCCATATGAAATAATGTTTCAAAAACTACATAATAAAAATGACTAAAATGAACTTTGTGAAATGGTTTTAGTTCTGAGTCTCGGGCTTCAAAATCAATAATCAATCAACAAACTAAACCCTTTAATTTTTTAATATTTATTTGATTCCTTAGGTACAATTTTTCTCTAGCTACCTTCTAAGTATAAATTACAATACGATAAACAGATGCGTGGCGTTCAAAAAATAAAGATACTAATAAGAATTGAATATTGAAATTCTCAAAGTGAGATCCTTTTTTTAAACAATAGAATATACAATTTTGAAATCTGTAGATATTGTTTAACATATCCAAAGACCGATCAAGTTCACTATTTGAATGAACACAGTGGTAATTATGTGTAATCGTGTCTTGTCCCTGTTATAAAATTATACTAATGGTACAATAGAGTTTGAGTAAACATAAATGCAAAATACAAACCCCATAAGAAATTAAAACCATAATCACAAATTATCCCTTAATCCTCCCTCCCTGACCACAGAAAAATTCAAAGACACGATCTAGGATACGGAAGACCAAATAAACCAATAAACAACACCCACCAAACTACACAACCTGAAGAACAACCAGTAATAATAAAACTAATACAAGAAAATAAAACCATCAAAACAAAAAAGACAAACAGTGGTCAATCGAGACAGGCTATAGCAGGCAAAATATAACCCAATAGAGGGATACCATCCAAATGACCTTTGGGAGAATGGGTAAATACCTGCGAAGAATCAAATCAGCTTTATTGCCACCGTGCTGTAACCAATCCATTACACTTGGTTACTTCGACCAATTTTAATATTGTATAAAGTATAAACATTAACAAATTTTTCGATCATAATCTCTTAGCAAGAATTTAAAAAAATATGTCCCAACCCCTGGCACGCAATTTAAAAGCACTATAAAGAGGACCACAAAAGTGTAAACAACCGCAAACCCAACACACAAAGCTATTAGAAAAACTTTCCCCCAAAGAAGTTGAATCAGTTTGTACGAGGATTAATACCTACGACAAGACCCAGATCTAGATCCACACAATCAACGGCACTAAATATCCACGACAACACACAGTCGGGGCGGTCCTATGATTCAGTCGTCAAATAGTATTAGAAGTTGTGATTACTACGTCGAAGCCTTTCCGATTATAATAGGTACGGCCGAACATTAATTTTTCTATTTGCATGTGATAAATGTGAATTCTACTCCCCATATTTCATTCCAATAGAGAAGCGAGTAAGAACTTAAAAAAACTATTAACAATCTAAAGGGAAGAAAGTATAAAAAAATAAATATACCTTAACTACCAAACAAACATAATAAAACGAATTATAATTATAAACTTAATAGCGTCGGGCTGGGGAGTTAAGTAACTCGAAGCCTAACGGAATACCAACGTTTATATTCTTATGCTCATTATTTTTATTCTTTGTTTTCTTCTTTCTTTGCACCAATTGTAAACGCGCACCATCTCACTCAGACTTCGTATTTCTTTGTGATTCCTTTTTGTGATTTTGGGGAGCTATAAGAATACGTCGTCAACTTAAGATTGTACAGTTAGAATTTATTCTATTAGGCTCTTTAATTCTTTATTCATATATTTATAACCTTTTGTTTGTTTCGCTTTATAGTTTAAACTTATAGTCTTTTATGAATTTCTTTTTCTTCTTGCCCGCCCAATTTGAGTATTTTTGTGTTAAATATAGATTAAGAGTGAGGAAAGAAGAGAAAACGATCATGTACCATCTCCGATAAGGTTTTTTACATTGTTTCAACAGACAGTCCGTGCAATACATCTGCAATTACATTGCAAATCGAGAGGTTACTCGTTCTTTCAGTCGTGCGCTCTCTCTCTCTTCTCTAAATATCTGTCCTCTCTCGGTCTTTCTTCTATTCAAGTTCCCTATCTTCTGCCTCTTCTCTTCTTCTCCTCTTTCCTTCTACTCTCTACATATGTATGTCTCTCTCTCGCATACTGCTTCACAAGAGTTCTTCTATTCGTCTTCTTCTTCATCATCAGTTCTCGGGCCCTACTCCTCCTTCTCTCTTACTCTTCTCAGTCTTTTCATTCATCAAACAGGGCAAAGGTTCTATCTTCTCATCTTTTCATTCAAGTTCTTTTCTCTTCAAGTTCTTTCTACTTCATCGTGACCCTCATTCTCGGCCCCACACGTCTCCTTTATTCTCCCTACCTCCTCTTCAATGCGCACCCTCTCTCTACTGATCTCTCTCTAGTCTCACATCTCTTCTCTTCTCCCTCACCGGCCGTTCTTCACGATTTTCTCCCTCTCTTCCCCCTCTATCTCGCTTCTCTCTCACGTCTTTCTCTTCTTCGTCTTTCTCTCGGCTTAATTCTTCCTACATCTTATCCTTCTTTCCTCTTTCTCTCTCCCCTGCTCTTCTCCTTCTCCTCTCGTGCTCTCTCGCACGTCTCGCGGTATTAACCCTCATCATCCCTTCTCTTCTCATCCAATTTCTCGCGTCTTCATGGCCTCGTACATCTCCAGCTACTCTACTGGCTTCTCGGCATTCAAGTTTCTTATCTCGTATTCTCTCCTTCTCTTCTCCTCTTCTTCCCTCTCCTGCTCTCTGAAGTTCTCCTCGTTCTCTCTAGAGTTCAAGGGTTCTCCTTCTCGTTCACTCTCCCACTTTTTCAGTTCTTTCTCAATCCCACGCAGCTCGGCCGCTCCAGTCTCTGCCTCCATTCATCTCTCCACTTTCTCACGCGCGCATCTTCTCTTTCTCCATCTCTCCTCTCCTCTTATCCCTTGCTCGTATCAATATCAAGTTGGGCATCAATTCTTCTCTTCTCTCTCTCTACTTCGCTTTCTCTTTCCATATCATATTTCTCATCTGCTCTTCTTCTCTCTATCTTTCAGCACATTCTCAGTTCTCCGTTCTCGTCGTTCTCCCAATCCTGGGTCTTCTCTCCACTCTCTTCTCCCCTTCTCTCTCCGGCATCTCTCTCTCCCGCTTCTCCCTTCTCTAACTCAGAGTTCTGTCTCTGTTATCAAGTTCTCCCTTCTTCTCCTCTCTCAAGTTCTCCCGGGTCTTTCTCATTACGCAAGTTCTCCTTCCTGTACTCGGATCTCGTCTCGCTCTCGGCTCTAGCAGCGTCCCTTTCAAAGTTCTCGCCTCGTCCGGTCTATTCTCTCTCATCCTTCCTACGTGTTCATCAAGTTCTCTCATCCCGTTCTCCTTCTCCTTCGTTCTATCCCTTCTCGTCTCTACCTCTCTCTCTCTTCTCTTCTCTTTCCAAGAGTTCTCCTCGATCCTTTCTCACGGGCCTTTCTTTCTCTCTAAGGTCCTTCTCTCTCTCTCTCGTCATCTCTTCTTTGTCTATCTCTCGTTCTATTCTCTTCGCGCTCACTCATTTCTCTTTCATCGGTCTCGTGTTTTCTCTTCTACTCTCTTCGTGGAGCATCTGATCTTCACATTCTGCCGCTTTCAATTTCATTCAAGTTCTTCTCCTCGTATCGTCTTCTCTCATCATCCTCGTTCTCGGTCAGGTTCTCTCTTCTTATCTCTGTCTTCTCTCTCCTTCCAAGTTCGCCACATCTCTCTCTCTACTCCTCGGACCCTCTCCTATCTTCTTCCTCGTGGATCCACTTCTTTCGCTCTTCTTCTCTTTTCGTCTTCAACTCTCTCTCTATCTGCCAATCCGTCTTCTTCTCGGGGTTCTTCTCATCTCTGTCTCTTTTAAGGCTCTCCGGCCCCGATTACCTACCACCGCGACCACCACCAATCAGGCATCTATCATCAAGAACAATCAGTCCCGCCCCCACAACGTGCCTCCCCACGCAGATGAACCGGGCAGTTAAGCGTCCCCTACCCCAAACCCAAAAAGACCCCCCCGCCCGATGATGGGCACTATGGTCGGGTGGCCCCCACCCCCTGGATGTGTGCCCTCACCCACATCTTTAGGCCTACCAACGAAAGAGAAATACATCGTCCCCTTCCATAATGACCTACCAAAAGCCTCCCCACCACCAACCTTGAAACTTAAGTTTCAAATCATTGAAATAGATGATTGAATGATGTATTTCTGTAATGATATTCAATCAATGAAATATAACGTTCAATCAAGCTTGTTGATTTTTATTGTTAATTTTTATCATTGTTTTGTTAATATCAAGTTATAATTGTTACAGAATAGTTATTTAATTAAAAATAATACAATTCTAATAAACTTATCTATATTTGCAAGCTTAATTTCATATACTGCAAATACTGATATTGAGTCTTCTTTTGTCATATACTGATATAAATGAATGATATTGAGTCTTCTAATAAACGAGGCGTTCAGACCCATGCGATGCACCGGGCTCCGTTTTTAGGATAAAAAAGTTTCACGATGCACATTCTTGGAGTAAATTAACTTCTATTGGGTGGTACTTGCTGTTGGTCTAAGAAGTCCCACTAATAATTTTTGCAAGTGCCCGTCACTATCCTGATGGACATTTCACTTCTTCGTCTTCATCTTTTATTCTTCTTGGATTTTTTTTGTTCTTATAAAGTTCATAAACTCAAATTCATAAATGATGCTACTTTACTGTTTGCAGGAGATTTATTAAAGCTTTTGGATGTTTCGGTGGACAAAAACGTTTTGCCTACAACATATGGCAAGTTGCAGCCGCCTCTTGGGACACATCGCTTAAAGGTGTCTTATTTATATTTGCATTTTATAGAACTATTAATGTGCAGTTGTGATTCATTGTGAATCTTGGTTTGTAATTTCAACTCACTCCTCATTTTGAAACTGGGAATTCCAGATTGTTGAATTCATCTCAGTGATAACTACTGTTGGAAGTGAAGCTGCAGAGAAGGCGTTGATCCGCCTTGGTGTCTTAAGACGTATTCTGGAATTATTTTTTGAGTCAGTGCTACAATTTTTTGCAGTATATATGTATATGAGATGTGTCAGAATATGGAACTTTATATTTAACCTCACTTTTTGTCGATGACTTTAGGTATCCCTACAATAACTTCCTTCATCACCGCGTTGAAGAGATAATAGTTTGTTGTCTTGAGAGCAAGAATGCTTCACTGGTTAAGCATATTCTTGAGGACTGTAATCTTGTCAGGAGTATTATTGATGCTGAGAGAAACAGTGTGTTGAGCACTGACGAAAACAATGCTAAGGTAAATATTTCCATGATATAAGGATAGTGATTTTATTTTAAGGTTTCTAGTTAAAACTTAGGACACATAAGTCTAAAATGGAGATAAAGATGAACGAAACATGAGAAGATAGTCTGGATTTTAAGCATACCATCTTTGAGTTCAATTGATAGGATCAGTCTGTTTCTTCTGACTAAAGTCAGTTGCAATTTATGTGTGACATCCTGTAAAGTTGTCAGCTCCCAAATTTAACAAAATAAGTTGCAGAAGTATGGTAGATACGCAACCCTCTAAATTTCATGAAACATTATAATTCCTTTTTTGTCACAAGCATGCTTACTTTGTATATGCATGCACCCACAAACACAAACTTCCACATTATAATTCTTACTCTGAATTTGGTGGGTGCATGTTGCAGCCAACAGTGCCAACTGAAGGGAGAATGCCACCCAGGATAGGGAATGTTGGACACATGACACGTATTGCCAACAAGCTCGTTCAACTGATGGCTGATAACGACTATATATATGCATATTTGCAGGTCTGATAATGTCTCTTTTTCTGTAGCCATGTGTTTTGTAATTTATCCATGTTACATTAGTCGATTTTATCCTTATCCGCCTCTTAGACGTAATGTAATTCCAATTTTTTTTCTTTTTAACTGTTTATCTGAAGGGGTGTTACTTTTTGACAGGATAATAGTGAATGGGTCGAGTGGCATACAAATGTACTCCTGATACGCAATACACTTGGAAATGTTTCTGATTGGGAGTGTGGGTGGGTATTCTTCTACAACCATCGGCATTTATGTATTGCATTGGCATTGATTATTGACCAATATGCATGCCACTTAGGACAAACGATGTTAAACTATATCTTTGGAGATTGATGTGTGTGTAACTCTAGGTCTCCAGTGTATAGCTAAACCTGACTGTAGTCTGTAGTACCAACCATAGATGTGAATGGTAGTTCCCTCATTCCAGATAGCCTAAAGAGGAAGTTAAAACTTACCTGGTGCGATCAAGCATTGACTGACCATTACTTTTGTAAAGCAGCAAAGGGATATTGTCTTCTATTTTTACCCATTTTTATCTCCCTCGTTTCTTTTGGCTTGTTTATCCACCGAGTGACTCTTTGCAGAGCATATGTTTCGTGTTACTTGGTTTCTGTGTATTATGCTGTTGGTGATTGTAGTCATTATACTAAATTTTGAGGTTTTAGTAGTATTAGATGTCCACCAAGTATTGTGTTATGTAATCATCTCTGTTTTGAGCGTAACCAATTTTTGGTGTCACCTAATATTATTATCTACTTATAACCATTACTGAGTTTGTTGAGAGAAATTAAGAACCCTGCATCGCAGCAGGCACCATATCATTTTGCTGGTTGTTGGGCATTCTTGATTTTATTTTTTATTATTTTTTCTCAAAATTACAGGCGGCCTGCTGTCTATCATGATCAAGGTAGAAATAGTGATGATGATGATTACCAAGATAGAGATTATGACGTTTCAGCTTTAGCCAACAACCTAAGCCAGGCATTCCGATATGGTATATCCGAGAATGATGATAACATTGAGGTATTAGAAAAATGCATTGTTTTCTTTCTTTCTCGAGCGTGGGGAATCATCTTTTTATTTCCTTAGAATTGTAGAATGAATTGTAATGCTGTATTTCCTTTACTTGTCATCATTTTAAGCACACAAATTTAGTTTTCTATTTGAAGTAGCAAGAGATCTTAAGTACAGTGTTTGAACTCTACTTTAGCAAAGTACAAATAGTAATTGTGCAATCAGGTGACTGGTGTGATGCTTTAAATCTCAATTACTGTTAAAAATTGAAAAGCGAATGTCTCACGACATATGTATGCATTTGTATTTCTATGTGCATATCTATGTCGGTGTATGAGTGTGTGTACATCAATAAATGATGTTATTCTATAAACGTTTCTTATATGCCTTCTTTGGCCACTCTTAACTCATTATCGTCCAAATAGTCTTGCTTAGTGTAGAGACTAAAGAACATATGATTCACCATATATTGGCTTATTATCTACAAGAAGCTATGTTTGTTAACTGAAAACTCATTTTGGATATCTGTATTTCCGTCCAGGCTTCTGGCTCACTGGAAAGAGATGACGAGGTACGTGTTTCCGTCTGCTAGTGGGTAATCCTATGACATCTTTCACACAATATAAAGATCAAATAAAAGAGAAGACCAGGAAGTTAAATTTTGAGGATAACTACCCTGACCCTAATAATAATGACTGGAATATAACTTTCTATTAATGACAACTAAGCTGCTCTATCTTTTCTCTAATTAATGTATCTACATCATCATCTTGTATAGATGTCTAAGTTGCACTAATAAGTTACCCACATCTTTATTGATGTGAGGCGGGGGGTTTGCTTAGGGCTAAAATTTATTGTACCAGCTATTCTTTTCTATGAAACATTGTTTTGAACAAAGCTAAAATGTGTTTGAAGGGAAAATGGTGTATAAAAAATAACAATAAACAGATATGTTCTACTAAAATGAGGATTGTCATTTGTCATTTCCATACAAATCACAAATAATTTGTCAGACTATAAGTTGAGGCTTTCTCTACCAGAAGTTAAAATCTGTGAGTTTATATAACCATTTTCACTGACATAAGTTAAACCTCACTTTTGCAGGATGCCTATTTTGATGATGAATCTGCTGAAGCATTCATATCTTCACTTCATTTAGGAGATGATGATCAAGAAAGGTTTGTTAGATTTCTCGCTTAATATAAGTTAATTACACAATGTTTTCTATTGGGATGTGTCTGGAACTCTGGTTCTGGATGGTTACTAATATGTACAGTTGGCTCATTGTCCTGAAATTGAAATTAAAAATTATAAGAAGAAATATATGATATATCAGGAAAAGAAGAGGAAGAAAATGGGTAGAGAAAATTTAAAAAGGAGATGAATAGGTCGATTCAGGTTAAGTTTTATCTATGGGTCAAATTACAGCTAAATGATCAGGGTAGAAATAAACGAAGCTAACAAAGTCCTAAGTTTTCCAAAGTGTGTTTTTAATGCATAAAACCTAAAGCTTTTTTTGTTTATGAAAGTGTCACTGAAAAATTGTAACATCTGTACAAAACATTTATTAAAAAATGTATTTTGGACTAGAAACTGTTGTGGGGCTGATACCTTACCTGTTTTGGCCTACCAAAAGGTTTTATGGACCTTTACTCACCCAGTTCATTTTTGACACTATTTAAGCATTTCAGCTCTAGCTTTCTGGATGTACTGTTAAGTCTTTCCCTTTAAGTTCTTGTTTATCGGTCATGCTGATGTGTTCCCAGTTGCTTGAAATGCATAATTAGTTCACACAAGTTTAATGTTCTTGTTAATATCTTTTTGCAGTGGGTCTGTTTTTGAAAATTTGCAATGGTTTCCTTATGAGGACGAGAATGAAGGCAGTGATGAGGAAGAGAATGAAGGCGGTGGTGATGAGATCCCAGATGTTGCAGAATGTGTGGTGCCTGATTCAGAACCTAGCTCAACTGATACTACCGGAAATAACTCGGCTGATGATTCAAAACCTAATGTCACTGATAACCCATTTGAATCAGCTGAACAGGGAGATTCTACTCAACCCTCTGATACAATCACTGAGTCTGCTGGACCATCCCAGTCTGTAACAGATGACCTCCCAGACAGTCAAAATGAACCAAATGAGGCTTCTTCACCTTGTTGCACCACTAAGGGCGATTCTGATGTGACCAGCAGCTCACCAGATCCTCAACGGGAATCTGAGCTGGATACAATGACCTCACAAACTCAAGAGGAATCTGAAACACATACTGATTGGACTGAGAGTGGCCTCTGATTTGATTGACCCTCCTCAAGAGGAAACATGAGCGTAGTTAGCGATTACTGTAAATTGAGTTTTGGTTGCAATTCATTTGAAAGCTGAAGCTGATAGTTTTGTTGGTAAAGATGGAATATTTCCCTGAAGTGTATTCTGAGATTAGTCATGTATATTCTTAACGCAATAGGTATGATGATTCGTTTCTTCGTTCCCATAGGTTTACACGTTGGAATGGCACTAGTTGAGAAATGGGTTCACTTTTGATTTGTCAAATTCAATGTTTTGTACCGTTGGAAGATAGTAGTTTAGCTGTTTCCTGCCTGATATGTTTTGATCATCAATACATGGTGATGGATTTGTTAGTCTTTTAATTGGTAGGTGCTCAACTATGCGCTAGTAATGGATGGTTGGCATTGCACTGATGCATTCTGTTTCAAATTTTAAACACTAGCGTCATCCAATAAAGTGATAGGAAATGGACAAGATTGGTTAGCTTCTTAAAGGACAAGGACAAGATTGGTCACTTTACGCAGGCAGTTACTTTATGAAAAATCTTGTATCTAACCTTGTTTACTCCAAAATAAAAATATTGAGAAAAAAATAATGACAAAGGTATGGCTCATGGGCCATGAGTCCATGACAACGTAAATGGCACAAAATCAGCTTTGGGATTTCTTTCACAATTTGTCTCCTTCCTTGTCCTTTTAACAAAACGATTTGTTATTTACCAGGATGAGAGTGTTTTTTTACAATGTTTTAAAACCCGGTTTTTTAGTTGATCCGGTTTAGTGACCGGTTCACCGGGTTACCGGTTCAACTCCGGTCAAACCGATTTTATACATATGTATATTTTTTATATATATTTAATATGTAGTATTGTATTATCTCATAATTTATCATACTTTCAATTAAACCGATGAAAAATATTAAGTCTTTACTCATTAGTTTTAGTTTTTTTAGTTATATATATATAAAATTATAGCAAAGATTTGCAAAAACAATTAACTCATTATTATAAGTTGTAATAGCCTATAATAAAAAAAATTAGTTGGTGTTTTAATTTAATTTTGACTATATTTTAATTAAAACTAATCATCATCACTTCAATTTATCAACTAAACTTAGAAATGTTTATGGGAAAAAAAGTTTTTGTTATATATTTTTTTAAAAAGTCACGACCCGGCCGGGTTTATCAAACTTTTTTTCGAGCAAAAACCCGGTCACATCCGGCTCGGTCTCCGAGCCGATTCACGGGTCAACCGGTTCTCTCCTTCCTTGTCCTTTTAACAAAATGAGAGTGTTTTTTTATCAAACAAGCACAATTTACAACACCAATCCACTCCATTTCCTCACCCACCCTCTCTCTTTTCTTCCTCCCACTCACCTTCTTCGTAACCACTATAACCCTAATCACACTCATCTCCACTATAACCGGAACATGCTTAATCTCCTACAGCGCACACCATTTATTCCTCTTTTCTCCACTTTTCTAGCAGGAATGATTGGACTAATAAGGTCATTTTTAGTGTTAGGGTTAGGGTTTCATTTCGAGGAAGCACTTGTCACTTTGTTATGTCTTGTAACATGTTTTCGAATCTAAATATGGTCTCCACTCGTTACTTGAAACTTTCAACAATCAGTTGGTTACACTTTTTTAAATTGCTAACCTCCACCGTATTTGTCATTTTAAGCTATTCTGTTTTTTTTTTTTAAGAAAAAGGAATCCATGCCGAGTGTCATATATTTGCAAGCGACGTTGATTATGGTCCATTATGTGGTGTACACCGTCGTGTTGTATGTAAGAGCCAAGGCAGCGCGTGTTTCCCGTGAGGATAGGAGGGTGGGTGCCTACGTTTGGATGGTTTAGCCGTGTCATGGCCGGTTGCTTTTTGATTATGACCATAACTAGTCGCATGGTGTAGTAGTGTGGTACTGTCCCGTTTCTTCTAACTTGTTTGTTGTGTAAGTGTTAGTACAAAATTCGTGTTGGGTTTAGTAGCGTGTCAAGTCTCTTATCGGGTCGGGCCTTCAAGCGACTTGGATACCGGATCTTGTACTAGAGCAAGAGAAGTGATGATGTTCTGCACAATTAAAAGTAAACCGTTAGCCTTACCGTGGGGACGGACCCCACGATTAAGCTCCGGCGTGAGAGTAAGTACACATATTTGTCAGAGAATGTCAGAGTATGTGTAAGAGTTAATGATTAGATAGAATGTACCTTTTGAGATGTACTGTGACTCCTATTTATAGGTGTCTAATACTAGGGTTTCCTAGTATTTCGGCTACTTTGGTAGTGGTCGGAGTGGGTCCCTTGTCGGGCAAGGGTCCACGTATAATCGTGTTTGCGGACGCGAGTGTTCTTCCGCGGTCAGTGTTTGTCCGCGGGGCGCACAGGTGCGGCCAAAAAGATACTCGCGTGCGTCTTTGTAATATCCGGAGCGTCGCCCCTGCCGGGCTTAGCGATCCAGCTATTTGTTGTATTGGGCCTGGGCCCATATACGTATATTATGAACTAAGCCCAAAAGTTTTCGATATATAGAGTTTCTCATATGAATCAACTTCTCTCTATAGTAACAGATTTTAACTCTTGTATTTTTGGACAAGACACAAAATACATTTTGGGTTCACACAGCTGGAACTGTTTTTGCGTGATGCTTACCAAATAGAATTGTGTTCGTTCAAACATATTTTTTTAAATCAGAGTATTATCAAAGCATAATGTTCTAATTATATTTAGCCTATTTGATAACGTACTACAAATATCAGGGTTTCGCATAAACAAGCATACTGTGATGTTTTAAGTCAAGTACACAATTATATATAACGCGAAACCATAAATGAGCAAGACTAAGGTTGTGTTTGGTTTTGCAAAAAAAGTCTCACCGTCTCTGATGTCTTACCCAGTCAGACGCGGTCACACATGTGGTGGTTTGTTTTTTTCTTTCGATTAAGACGCGGTAAGATGCATAACGTCTTACTGGTCAGACTTGAGAATCACGTCTTACCGGCACTTAACAACATCTACCACACCCTCCAAACCTAGCTGGGTTCGAATTACAACATAAACGAAAACCCACTTCATCGTTGTTAACCGAAATCTATATAGATGAACAAGAAAGTGTTAATTCGGTTTTTATAAGAATCATACCATCTTAAGTATTTTCTTTAACCGAAACCCATAAATTAGTATACTTTGGGTTGGACTTTAGCTTTGTGTTGATTTTAGTATTAAATATGTGTCATTGAATTTAATTTGAAGCTACTTTTGTGAAATCGAGGAATTCAAATGGTAATCGTAACACGCTCATAGAGAAAAGGTGAACCGAAACTGTGTGTTTATAAATTTTAAGATCTAAACTTTTATCCAAATATTCATCTTCAAAGATACATTGAAGTTATTTATCCAACGTATGGTTATATGGTTTAATATATATTAGAAAAACGAACAATCAAAACTAGTAAGACAATTATACAAAAAACAAACAACATTATTTCATTTAAATTCAAACTTTATTGGCACCTCTTTCGAGTAAGATGTGGTAATCAAATTAAGACCTAAACATCTTAATAAAACAAACACACTCTAAGTATACAAACATGATATTAGCAAAGCATATGAACGCCTGTCCAACCTAATAACTTACAGGTTGCTAAAGTTGTGCCCTTTGCTACAAAATATGGATGACATGATAGGGACTATATTTGCCCATTAATAAATCAAATTATATGATAAATTTTAGATTGCACTCGATCCAGAAAAAAGAAAATTCACCCATCTTTTGCATGGTTTGGTTTTTGTATGTGATTTTGGTTATTAATATTTTGATTAGTATCGATAGATAATGTAAGGGTTTTGATGGTCCTTCTATGTGTTGTCACAACTTCAGATGTCAAACATATAACACGAAAATGCCCAAATTCAGGAACAAGAAAATCACAATTAAAAAATACATGCAACATTGAAAAAGTTGCCTCGTTGTAACGTGCGGGTCAATTCCACCTCGTAGAGAACTAAAAATTATCATATATACTTATCGATACATAGAGAACTGAAAACACACAACAGTGAAGTAATATTTTTCTTAAACAAACAATCGATTCCATTCTTTCAAGTCTAAAATCAAGATGGTCATTGACTTTAGGTGTCATACTTGTTGCTTTTCAACTTCCAAACTAACATAAGCTTAAAAGACTTCAACTTATAAACTATTTTCACAAACTAAAACCATATAAGAAACACTACATTATATGTTAGTGACAATATCAATATATATTTACAATACACGTGATCTGACTTTTAACAAATGGAATTTAAAAACAAATCTAACAATATGGTTGATATAGTTGCCAAAAGAGTATTTAAAATATATTTAATGTCTCTATAAGAAAATTTCGTTCAACTGTGCTTTATTTTGGAGGACAGTCAACTTGCCACAACCAGATAACAACCTGACAACCCAACCCGATTTAACCTGACCCGTTTTAACTCAAAACTAGATAACCCGATATTATATAAGGTCGGGTTAGGGTCAATATTTGGGATGTCAAAACTCGATTCAACCCAACATGACCAACCTGATAACACCCGTAATCATAACACCCATAACATCAAAAAGTGTTGTCACCTCAATATTTTCTTATTTAACACCAACACACCAAAATACCACTCACTCATAAAGCCATTAACACCAACTTTTTGAAACCCACTCTTTTTATTTTTCTTTTTGTTTTTAAATAAACTAATTTTCATACATTAAATTAATATACAAATTACAATCAAATAGAAAAAAAGACAATTGTGAAAACAAATTACAATTAAAAGGTATAAACTTTTATAGTGCGTTGAGCTATGGGATGTTTCCAAAACCAAACTAAAGCCTGTAACTAAATCTATATCGTCTGCTTGCCTTCTTCTTTGTTGACATAATTGTAAAAACACACATACAGTCAACACACATAATTAACCCACCAAAAACCCATTTTAATCTGAAAAAAGAAAAAGAAGAAAAAAGTAACGCACGTTGAGGCTGTAGAACCATTTTGGGGGGGGGGGGAGGGGTGGGTGGGGGGGATACAGTTATATTGACTTCTTTGAAGTTTTTAAAACTCAAGTCATAAATAACCAAGTGGTGTAATGCTCTACTTAGCTAAAGGAACAATAAGTAAATGCAGATACAGAGAGGGAGAGAGGCACCACGATATATACTAGTTCGGGATAGGGGTTTATACCATCCGTACGTCCGGTTGCGAATCCAAGACACCTATACTATTACTCTAGTATAATCCTTATGGTAGACTATAAACTGTATTAAAACTTCGCTCCTCCGATATGCACTAAGATCGACGCTCACTAAGAAGAGCTACTCCCTACAGTATTCCGCCCTTTGAATCCACCTCTAAGAACCCGAGATTCGATTTAACCTATAGGATCACTAAGATCGACTAGGACCACTAATAATTTTCATATGGAAGCTTACCAAACCCCAACTAGATCCCGAATGATCTAGGCTTGATCACAAAGATACAAGACTTTCCTTTACAACCAAATTGAACAAAGTTGTTTAATATGAATCAAAACCTAACCTAACCTAGAGACATGATTCGAATAGAAAGGTTATAAGAAAGAAGCCCCTATACTACTAACAGACGGGTGTGGATTAAGTACTTGTGTGTCTCTCTTGCGGAGATGTGTTATTCAATAAAGTGGTAGATTAGAAGATTAAGAACACAAGAGGTGCTAGACATAGAGGGTAGGAGAAGAGAGAAAGAAAGAATGGCAAGAGGTGATGGATACAATAACCAAGAGGGGTTATTTATAAGCCTAATACCAAGCATGGCTTTTTCCATCAGCCAGTGGCGCGCTGAGCCACGCATCAGCGAGCCATAACCCATCTCCAGGTTTTTCAGATGTTTGATGTTTTATCTACCGACTCTTGCTAAACCCCAAATTATACTTCATGTTTTGACCTTTCCATTATTCTTACACTCATGGTCAACCGACTCAAATAACCATTTGATAAAAACGTTTGTGAAGTAGTTTAGAAGAAGATTTGGGAGTGTTTGTCCAATGTAAAAGAGATAGAGAAGAAGTATTGGACAAAGCGTATATTTGGGTATTCCTTACATGTAAATAGTTTGTTAGAAACCAACCATGGTTAGGTGATGAATTGGCATGGTTAGGATGGAAAGGAATATGTGAAAAGAATAAAGAATACCAAAGGAATATTCATTTTCTTGGAGACGAAGTGTGGATGTTGGAGAGATAATTTGAATTTAAAATACATATGTATTAGACATGTGGGATAAAGATGAAAAGAGATGAGTTGGCATGATGTGATGGTTTGACATGATGGAAACGAGCCTATCTTTTGCTTTAAGATTCAAATTTGAAATGTTAAGGATGATGATAGGTCTTGTTTATCTTGAATCATAAATATTGTTCATGAAAGCTTAGAGAGAATAGTAGAGGATGACAAGTATTCAAATTTCAAATGTTATTAAAATGGAGGGAAAAAAAGTTTATTACAAGGCATCACCCTCTAATGAGGATTAGAGGGGGTATTTATAGGAGAAGGAATGAGCCTTCCCTTCCTTTATTTTTCTAATATTTCACTTCTAGTCCCTATTCTTTGGTAATTATGCTATTTGGGCTCACCTCTAATGGGAAGTAGGGGGTTTTTTATAGGAGATGGAAGGAGCCTTCCCTTTCCTTTAATTTTTCTAATATTTCACTTTAGTCCCTATTCTTTTGGTAATTATGCTACTTTATTACTTTTAGCATATAGCCTTTTACAAACTACTTTATCTTAAAACAAAAAAAGAATATTAATAAATATAACTAAATCACATAATCGACCACTTTTTATGAACCTAACAATCCCCCCCCTACGGGTGATTATTCTGGGCGTTTCCTTCGTGGTCCAAGTGGTCTTCCATTCACATACATCTCCCATCTTCTCATTTGATTGTGATACTTCAATCTTACTTCAATCTCTTCTTCAAATAATTTCAGATACTCAACTTCATCATTGGTGAGATCTCTTTGAAAACCATACTTAACATCATTATTGAAACTCCTCAATCCTTCTAAAACTCTGTTTAGAGTTGCATCACAAAACTTGTGAACCTTTGAATGTCTCATCACCCTTTTCTATTTTTTGCTATTCTTGTATATGATTCCATGCACAGGCTCATAGATGATGGAGAACATTTTGTGCTTTTCAACTCCTGGGAAAATAATTGTTGGAGACAGAGAGATTAACTTTTTATTGATATCTTTCAATTCCAGGTTGAAAATCATGCACTCTTTCCCATATCACTGAACTTCTGATGAATATTGATAAAGACCATAGCAACCCTGTTTCTGCATAGTCAGGTACCTTGCCATTCATAATCAGCAAATACATGTCCTCAATATCATTCTTATTGAGATTCTTGTAATCAGGCTCAGTAATCACCACAATGCACTCATTAGCTCTTCTTGCAACTATCTCTATGATAAACTTGTGTTCATGACCCAATTCTCAGTATGTCTTGATAACTTGAATGATCTTTGAGTTCGAATAAATCACTTCCTTTGGTTTTCCAGGCTCTTTTTGTTTCCTTATGTAGAAGATCTTTGCATGAGGATTCTTCCAATGTTCAACACCATATCATCATAAGGATTAAATTTCTCTTCTTCTTCTTCCTTATTTCTTCTCCTCTTAAAACACACTTATTCACTCACATTTGGAAGTTTGTTCTTCGATATCATCATCATTAAAGATAATTGCAGGAAACTTGTGAAGTGACAATACGATCTTCTCAGGCCCTGAACTTCCTTTCTTCAGATACAAAAGGTCTTGATTTATAAGAAGATAGTGGTAGGAGCAATCATGAAAAGATTTATTTAAACGACAAAAATGGCTAGATTTAGATTACGATGACAAGTGATTACGAAGTTGATTTGGTATCCCTTATTTGAGATTGAAGTGGGTTTCACGAAGGCGTCTAAACTTATTTCATCATTGAGACTTCCTTCTACTTTCTACCCCTTTTCTTCAAACCTACTGTTAGTATAAATTCATCCTTTGAACAAAGATCTGGAGGCATGGTATAATGAAAAAGATGTGTAGCCATGTTTATTAGAGAGAAAAGAGAGAAAAGATATAAGATAGAAAGAGAGGGAGTGAAGTTGTGTGTGTGGGTGAGAGAGAAAAAGGAACCACACACACACTCAAACTTTACAGTGTGAACTTCTCCCCCTCTATAGAAGTATGGAGGGAGTATTTATAGTCCTAACATCGACTAGCTAAACTAACCCGACCCGACTATAAATGATAAATGTAATTCCAGATTAGTCACCATATTTTAGGGCTAACAATCTTCCCCCAATATGCGGACATATGGAATTACTTACAATGTTCCTATTAGGTACAAATACAACACATATAAAGTCTTTCAAAGCGCTTCCAAAGCTGAAGATGTCTTCTGAGTTCTCCTGGTCTTGAAACTTGTACTCCAGCTTGGATCTTTAGTGTCTTTACTTATACAGGAACTATTGTAGTATGCATGAGTTGGATTAACTTCCCCCCAATCCATGCAGCATGCCTTGAAAAGCTTTCTTCATAGACTCTTTTTTGTCAAAGTTTTTGAATCAACTTCCCCCCAAACCAACATCCTTATCTTAAGCAGATTCTGAAACATTTATGTAGCTTGAACAATCTTCTACTTGTCATCAAAGTGCATAGCAGAATTTTGTAGAAGTCAAACCACACCAACTATACCATACTATGCCACTGCTTCTTGTCATTAGGGCTTGGTGAATATTCGTTTGGGGGTGCATGCGAGAAATCAGCAACTGTTCTTCTCACGTTTGCATAATACTTCACAAACCATACTAATCCTTTTTAGGGCTAACAAACTTCCCCCTGGAAGTTGACATGGTAACATCAAAGTCAATTAAGTCCCGAATGTACACATTTTCCCCCATGATGGTTGCGAACTCTCGGAAGCATCATTGTCGTGTACGTCCATATACTCGAGAGGTTCTTGTCATAAGCACAAATCTTGATATACAAAAGAATGTCATCAAAGAACTTTGAAGATTTTGCTTAGACTGTGAAGTATCTTTGTCTTGGAATAGCACAAAAATACCCGTGAGAAGTGCTGATTACATCTCAACCTTTAAACTCTCTAGCTAACTTACCAACCTCATATTCTGTCGGCTATTGTCATGACCACATGGTGAAGTAAACCCGATATACCAAACTTGAAACTGAAGTAAAATCCCCTAAATTTGTTACTTAAGCTTGCACGATTGTTGATTGAAGAACGGTGCAGAAAAGAATCTTTAAGTACCTTATACTCCATCAAAAGTATAAGAAGTACAACACCTCTTGAAATTATCCACATCGACATCTGCGTGTGACACTGAGTACTACAACGTAACTCCTTTAAGTGATAGTTATCCAGGTCTTCATCCAACCACCCCTTGACCGCTGGAAACTAGATAATCCAAGTCTTAATCATATCCGTTGTACGTTCAAGCAAGTCATCAATCGATAGAAAATAGAAGAAAGTCACGATGATGAAATAAGTAGACGCCTTTGTGAAATCCAACTTCAATTGCAAATAAGGGATACCAAATCCACTTCGTAATCACTTGTCATCGTAATCCGAATCTCTAGCCGTTTTGTCGTTTAAGTGAATCTTTTCAGGATCGTTTTAGGATTAAGTGTTGTTGTTTGTGTGGTGTGTTGTTATGGTTGATATATTAGTTTCCCAGATTCGGTTCTTCATGCTCTACAACGTGGTCATAATCCCACCTGGTATGACGCGGATTTCGACCTTCGCGGTGACACGCGGTTAAGGTCGAAATTTTTTTTTTTCGAGAAATTAGGTAGTCAAAACTAGGTTTTTTGTGTGGCAACCCGCCTCCTTTGGCAACCCGCCACTTAAAATGTGACCAAACCGCCGACAAATTGTAGGCAACTCGCCGCCTAGTTAGTGACCAACCCGCCACCAAAGTTTAGGCAACCCGCCGCCTTGTTTATTATAGCAATCCGTCGCCTATAATTAAATAAGCAAACCGCTGCCGTTTTTAACTTTCTCAACCCGCCGCCTGCTTTAACAAACCGCCACTTAGAAAATTGTCAACCCGCCGTGGATTTTTGAATTTTGGCAGAGTAACATTTCATTTTGCTCATAAAATAATCAACTCGCCGCTTAACCTGTTCAAACCGCCGTGTAGAAAGGCAAACCGCCGCCAATAAAATATTATTTAATCAAACCGCGTTGACTTTGGTCAACCGCCACTATTTTCCTAAATACGGAGATCTTGTCATGTACTTTTCTGTCAAACGCCACAAGAATATAATTATAATAATCAACCAGCCACACAATGTACATTCATCTCGAACATACAGCAATTTTCACCAATTAAGCTATTTGAACACGAAATAAGATTGTATGCCTTAAAACTAAGTTGGTAGGAGTTGATTAAACAATATACGTACACGTAATTTTCTTGTGGAACTTCAAAACGGACCAAACGACGCTAGAACACGAAAAAAAAAACCATACCTTTTTTGGCTTTAAAATCGATCTAGTAGATTGTGCATCTCATGGAATGGTACCAATATCATCGGTTTGACATGTAGAACAAGTTTAACAACCAAATAAGCCCAAAATTTTTTGAGACGTGGGCTTTTTCTTCAAAATAAGCCACGAAAATTTGAGCTTATACACCACTTAATCAGTGGTTGAACAACACGGATTCCCCTATGCTCTGGTGCCAATTGTTAATATTAGATTCACCACATGAACAAGATCCGGAGGTCGGATTAGTTGAAATAGAAATCGAGCATTTTTATTAGAGAAAGAATGAAAGAGATTGAGGAAAAGGAGAAAAGAAAAAAAGAAGAGTGAATTAGAGAGTGGTTGTGTGTGTGCTTCTGATGGTTTCTGAAGTCAAGAGGGTAATGATTCTTTTGTTTATCAAGATTTGTGCTTATGACTAGAACTTCTCGAGTATATGGACGTACACGACAATGATGCTTCCGAGAGTTCGCAACCATCATGGGGGAAAATGTGTACATCTGGGATTTAATTGACCTTGATGTTACCATGTCAACTTCCAGGGGGAAGTTTGTTAGCCCTAAAATGTTTAGTATGGTTTATGAAGTATTATGCAAACATGAGAAGAACAGTTGCTGATTTCTCGCATGCACCCCTGAACGAATATTCACCAAGCCCTGTGATAAGAAGCAGTGGTCGTTGGTGTGGTTTGACTTCTACAAAATTCCGCTGTGCACTTTGATGACAAGTAGAAGATTGTTCAAGCTACATTAATGTTTCAGAATCTGCTTAAGATAGGGATGTTGGTTTAGGGGGAAGCCGATTCAGAAACTTCGCCAAAAAGGAGTCTATGAAGAAAGCTTTTCAAGACATGCTGCATGAATTGGGGGGAAGTTAATCCAGTTCATGCCTTCGTCACCACATTATAAGCACGAACAAGTTATCTTTAAATGTTGTCAGCCATTTGAGATATAATAAGATACACACCTGTGAAAATCAACTACAACAACACATAAGTAATAACCAATCTTCATAAAAAATAATCACTATTCAAGACCCAAATGCATCCGTGTTGGCTTCAAATAGTTATAATTAATGAGAAACACCTAAGTGCAACAACATCATCTTCTCTCATGTGACTGTTGCCTCATCCGGCGATCTGCTTGTATTCCTTATTTGTACCGTTGCCTCATCCGGCGATCTACGAACAAAAAGGGTACCCTTGTCACATAATTGATTAAAAGGTCATCGCATCAAATGTCTTTCATAATACTTTCCAAAACAAGCCATCATCACTCGAGATCCAAATCCGCCCAATAAAAAATCTTCTTAGTCCGATGTCCAATATAACTAGCCACATTAACTATTTTTCTCAGACAATTGTTAAACTACGATCTAACCATCTATGATATAATAACAATGATTAACAAACACGCAACGGAATAATTAAGAACACAATCATTGTTATGAACAAGGTTTTCTTATTCATAAGACTACTAATAAACTAATAAGCACATAGATGATTCATGACTCATCTATGGCTAACTACAACTATTACACAACACACACTTTGCTATTAGACTCTCATTGAGAAGTCTGTGTTTTTCTGGATGCTAAAACTATTCACCCTACCTCTCTTTATATACTAGAGGGGCTAGGGTTTACATAAAACCTAGCTTACTATGAAAGCTAACTTAATACTTATCTTTAAGTCCTTGTTGTTTCTTTTATCTTCAATGTTGCATATAATGTTTTGTAATCATCAAATTATAATTCCCAACACAATAGACCTGACCTTATTTATGCAGTCCGCTTATGTGCCCAGTATCATGCAAACCCTACCAAAAAGAACTTACATGCGGTTAAGCGGATCTTTTGATACCTAAAAGGAACCTATCACATGGGTCTCTGGTACTCGAAGGATATCGATATGTCACTAACAACATATTCAGACGCATATCACGAGGGGTGTCAAGACACTAGACATAGTACATCAGGAAGCGCTCAATTCTTAGGTGATAAACTTGTTAGATTTTCTTCTAAGAAGCAAAAGAGCACTGTAATCTTGACTACAGAGGCTGAATATATTGCTTTATCTGGGTGTTGTGCTCAAATCCTTTGGATGAGATCACAACTAATAGACTATGAGGTTAAATTCAATAAGATTTTTCTGTACTGCGACAACAAAAGTGTTATTGCTCTATGCTGCAACAACTTTTAACACTCTAGAGCCAATCATATTGATGTACGATACCACTTCATAAAGGAGCAAGTGGAGAATGGAATAGTGGAACTATACTTTGTTCGGACCGAATATCAAGTGGCAGATATTTTCACCAAACCTTTACCTCGAGAGAGATTCGAATTCTTGATCAAAAAGCTTGGTATGAAAAGCATGTCTCCTAAAACGCTAAAGAGTCTTGCAGAGGAATAGGACGAGTAATGGTGGAAACTCTAAGAAAATATAAAAACCCAAAAAGATTTTTCATTTTATATAAATATTTCAAAAAGAAAATATAAAAATATAAAACCAGAAAAGAAAATAGAAAATTAAAAAATCAAAAAATATAAAAAATAGGTTTTTAATGACATGTCTATTGAAAATCGATAACATTTACGGCCTTAGAAATGTCATTCAATAATGATACGAGGTTGTAAATGAAGTTCGAGCAGAAGTTCAAAATGTTTTAAAACATGTCATATGGCTTGCTATTATTTCAGATAGCAACCCGGTCTTTAATTTAAAGGCAAGTATTTCTACAAAAAGAAAACTTGACCTCACAATGGGAAATTATTTTTTCTCGAGTATGAATTACTTTATATACATACAAAGTCTTGTGTTTACTTTGCAACATAACCCGTGCTTCCTATATACAATAAATGTATGTGTCGGTGCATTTATTTGTCAAAATAAGAGAAATCTTATTTTTTAAGGTGTTGATTTTAAAATGAATTTAATCATCTCAAAGTTTCATTAGGAAATGATTTTTCAAGGCATTTGACCACTCAAACAATGTCTACAGCTCTTTAAATAGAAAACGGGACATTATTTGAGGGGAGAAAATGTCAAATAATCTTCTTTAAAAATCATCATGTGATAAAAGGAAAAATGTTTTAAACAATAACGGATTAATATTTAAAGGGGAGTTAATTAAATTTAACTCATTTGTGCTTTATATGTTATATGTTTAATCCTTTAGGGACTTGATAGCAAATCTTAAGGCTTAGGCTAGTTTAATAAACCTTTAGGGACTATTTGTGCCAAAATGAAACTTGTATATGCCTTAGGAATGTTATTATCACAAAATAGAAGGGAGTATATACTTAAGGGGGCATTTGTGTCAAAATCTCAAAGATTTCAAATACAAACACCCCCTACCCGTCCCTCTCATTCACCTCACACAAACAAACACTTAAAATTTTTACGTCCCCATTACTTGAAATCGAACCATCCAAGAACACCCTAATCCATGCGTATCAATCAATAAGGTAAACTAGAAAAGTGTTTATTCTATCTTAATCAACCTCTAAACAAAAGGAATTAACTAAAATCTTGCTAATTGGTCCGAAAACCCTAATTCTTGATTTAGGGTTCTTTGAAAATTAAAGTGAAGTTTTTGTTAAATTGATTGAGGGTTTTGATCTCTAAGGGTTATAGAACACTCGTTGTGTTTGTCTTGATTCCTTGGGTCAAAAATTGAGAAAAAGTTGGAAGAACATTAAAAAGTTCTTGGGTTTTTGTTTGTTTGAGTTATAATGATTCTTTGTGAGTGATAGAGTGTGCTAAAACAAGATTTAACACCAAAACTTGATTATCTTGGGTTTTATGTGCTCGTTTAGGTCAAAAATTGCATTGGTTGAGATTTTTATGGACAATTCATGTTAAAATTGATTCACATGATGTTTATGGTTGCTAAAAGTCATGTTTAGAATGATTAAGATGCTCAAAAAGTGAAGTTTGTAGATTTTGAAAATTTGCTTGGGCGAATTATACTCGTTTAATACTAGGCGAAGTATACCATGAAGCCTAGGCGAAGTATACCATGAATACTAGGCGAAGTATACATAGTACGCTAGGCGAACTATACATTATTAGTACTAGGCGAATTATACAATACACTAGGTGAATTAAACTTTTATTGTACTGGGCGAATTATACACATTAACAGGGCGAATTATACATCAGTTAGACGCGAATTATACACAATCAATAGAACTGGGCGAATTATACATGATGATGACACTAGGAAAATTATACCTTAAAGTTTTTCACTAGTTGATCTATTTAGGGTAATTTTTCCTTAAAACTTAATCTAGTTGCTTAGTTAACTACATTTGACCAATAGTTAGCCTGTTGTCGTTCAATGTTGACTCTCTGATTGTTGTTAAGTTGTCATGTGTATTAATTTAATGCCTAATTGTGTGTGCCTAATTCCTAGTTAGAATTCACAACTTGCATCTAAAATCACTCTTCATAAAACAAATTATCTCACAGTAAAATATATATATGTTTATACATAAACTGTATTTGACAAATCTTAGCAGAACCATGACTACCACTGCTGCTCAACAAGTTGCTCTTGACAATGCATTGGTACAACTTGAGAATCGAGTCAAGATTGGCAAATGCAACCTGAGAATTGATCTTGTAAAGACTCAAAAAGAACCCACCTATCAAGTTGTCTTAGATGCTCTTGTACTTACCACTTGCTATCCTGCTTTCCTTATCACTATAGACATTCTAGAGATATATATATGCATCAGTTTTGGTTCACCATCAACAAGCATGATTCATCTTACAGGTTCAAGATTGGCAAGAAAAGGTTCACTCTTAATATAGAAGTGTTCAGAGAGATCTTCTAGATCTGTCCTAAACTTTCGAATCAAGAATTTGATGCACTTACCTTAGATGAAGAATATATCTCCTTCATCAAGGAACTTGGACACAAAGGAGACATTAAATCTGTCTCTAATGCGGTTGTTGATCATATGCACCAACCATGGAGAACCTTTGCTTCCATCATCAATAAGTGCTTATCTGTGAAAATAACTGGTCTTGACAAGATCCGTCTATCAAGAGCTTAAAGTCTTTAGGGAATGTACTACAAAAAGAATGTTGACTTTGTTGAACTACTTTGGGAAGACTATGTATTCCAAATTGACAACAAAGACACAAAGAAATAAGAAAAGTTGTATTATCCCAAATTTACAAAGGCTGTTGAGGTGTTGTTGTGCCTAGGTATTATTTGTTATCAAGCTTTACTATTTATTTTATGCCAACTATACCTAAAAACAACACTTTAACAGACAGTGTACCCGGTCAAGATGTAGCTTCGTTGGTAAGTAGGGTGTCGATCACTAAGAGCGAGAGCGTTAATATCTAATCTATCAGTATTTTAGTTATCTAAGTTAAACCTAAAACTAATGCAAGAAGGGGGTTTTAAGCCTGAGAGACTGGCACAGTTTTGGGTATCTAACCTAAGATTTTGATGACAATTAACATACACAAGGCGATAGACAGAAGATAAAGATGTGGTGAAGCCTAATGTAAGGGAAACATATTAACCAAATTTATTCCAATTAAAACGCATGTTTGTTTATTAGTGCAATGATAACTTATCTCGAGGTGGCATATCATTCTTAAGACTTAGACGGTACTTCTTCCTAAGACCTAGATACGAAGAATTCTGTTAGAATTAAATGCATCTGCATAAAGCATCCTTTTTATTGATTATAATCTATCTTTGGGATTAAAGAAATGGTGATCTTGTTAAACCCTAGCTCATAGAGACTTTACTAACTTACTGCTTATGGTATTTTATATAAGTGGTAGTTCACTATCCAAACCAAGCCAAGGGAATCAGAACGTTATTTGTTAGAATCATTCTAGGTCACCTCCTATTCTAACTTGTTCACTAAACCAAAGGCACTATCCAATATCTAGTTAAGCTACAAGCGATATCCTTAGACACAGATTTAGCAGGACTTTATTTGTAATCTTAATTCCACCTATATAAATTACTATGCGAGAACTATCTGATATCTAGTTAAGCTACAGGCGATATCCTTAGATATGTATTGAATGCATATTAAAGCACATAAATGAGTATCATGTGATAAACATAATCAATAACCAACGATAAATTAAGCAATCGAGATAAACAAACCAAACATTGAAATCTTCATAAATATGGCTAATACCTAAAGGGTATCAGCCAACAACCATTATGATGAATACAAATATGTAGGAACCCGATTTAGACTTCACTTCATATAATCACAACACGAATCAAAACAAGAAACTAGAAAAGAGATAAAGGTTTAGAGAGAGAGAAACTAGAGAGATGAGAGAGAGATGAGAGAAAAAAGATATATTGAAAAATGAAAACTAGATATTTTCTAAAAAGAAAATATCTATATATATGAGATATTTTCAGAAAAGAAAATATCTAAATATATATATACCCCTACACATTTAATGTGACGCGCGGGATATTTAACTAGGAC
>BQNB010022258.1:0-63209 GCA_026074375.1 Tanacetum coccineum | reverse complement strand
ACCATCCACATCCAAACTCTCATCCTCCCCATCCTCATCAGTATCCTCATCTCCTAACTCGTCTCCCTCACTATTAGTATCTAATATGGGCTCATAAGTACCTCTATACCTCTTCCATGCTGGAAGGGTCGGAGATGGTGATGGTGTCTCGTAAGAGGATCTATACCTCTTACGGAAAGCTGAATCCGACAAAGCCATCGCCTATGTCACGCTAGCCGAAAGACCAGGAGACATGGCGGGCTGGGCATGCATGGTTATGCGTACTATCCTACAGTAAAATGAAGCACGTGTAAGTGTAGGGGTAGGTGAAACATGAGTAAGTGGATGATCGGGTGATAGTGGTGTGGTGGAATCTGACGAAGCAGACGAATGGGATGAATCATTCCTAGTACATGACGGCTCAACAGCCTCAAACTCCTCACCCATAAGGGGTACTCTAGAACCTAATGACTGCAACTCCTCTGCCGCTGAGGGAGACTCCTCTGGCTCTAACTCAGTATCAACTAACTGCGCATGCCTAACCGCTACATAGGGGTCATCAGGTAAAGGGACGGGCACTCGGGAGCTCTGAGCTCCGTCAGCCTGGGTGATAGTCTCCGAATCAACATAAGCTGGGGTAGACATGACTTGTGATAACACGGTAAAGGGTGTAAGTATCTTTACAAAATATCGTTACTCAAATTACTAGCATCACTGTGCTTTACATATATAAAATCAACATAGCATTTGAAATTAGGTGTTCGTAATCGTAGTTTTTATTCAATATACATATTTTATTTATAGTATATATATATATTATAGATATATATTTATATATATATTTTATTATTTATATTTATACTTATATATATATATATATATATATATATATATATATATATATATATATACCCAAGAGGTACGAACGACAAACAAGCACCATCATGGTTCTACACAGAATAAGTATCTTAAAGCATCATACAATATCTCAACATTTCTACTAAGGGCACACCCTTAATCAACATCGCTACCAATCAACATACCTACCAAGGCTCTCAGGGCATTATGCAATACACGACATAACTACCCAATACGCATCCTCAACTAACGTCGTTACCCGCGACATATCTACCTAGGATTCCAGGGCATTATGCGATATAATTAAGGCATCATGACAAGCACTAGGCAATCAACAACACTCTAGATCCCAACACTCAAAAGTGTTCTCATATCATATCACTACACGTAAGTACGTATTACCCAATACGTATGCCCGAGGTCAGCTCATTTTCAGGTGGTCTCATCAATTACACATCCCCTTCCCCTAACATGACTTAAGAAGACTACCCCCATCATTTCATAGTCCTTCATGAATTAGGCATAGTTGATCAGGCTATGCGTAATTTAGGGAAACCATGAATTTCTCGGGCTAGTCAACTTTCATCATGTTTGAGGTTTTACAAAAACTCTAGTTTGGTTATAGTTGCGTTTTTACAAAATTTTCTTTTTATAAAAAACAACATTCTCTATAACATTGGCTCTGATTACCAATCTGTCACACCCCGTCAGCGGCGGAAACACGGGAATGCGACTTCAAGATTTACATAGCTCAAGATACAAGATCATACCATACAATATTACAAAAGTTTACAATTTTGCGACCTTGGAAAAAGTCAAACAGTTGTCTTTCAATAAACTCCTAAATGCACTCATCTTTGGTCCCCAATACTCCTCATTTACCTTTTCTAACAACACACCTGAAAATGATAATGGAAAACGTCAACAATAATGTTGGTGAGCTCATAGGTTTGACCTTAAACCCAGCTGTTGTGCCAATCATTTAAACAGTGGACAATAGTGCTATATGACTGTGAATATATGCATACAAACCCATGACTTAGCATCCCCGCTAATCATGTACGATGACCTAGCATCCTCGCTAGTCACCAAACAACATATACCAATGCTCTTGGAGCCGTAACTCAGATATGTCACTTACGCACCTAAATGGCCTACCAGTTGGAGCACTAGATTAGGGCATGACCTCACACATACTAAGGTAGGTGTACCCATTCGATCCAATAACCGCATAAAATATTGGGTAGGCGTACCCATCTGATCCAATAACCACACAAAATGCTGGGTAGACATACCCATCCGATCCAATAATGTAACACATAATATTCACATAGCAGTCATAAACACATATCATTGTCCCAAAAATAAAACCATATTTCGCACAGTTCAGAAAACAGTTAAAACACATTTCAGTATCATTTTCCCCCAACGGAAAAACAGTAAAAATTAGGCTACAAGAACTCACCTCAATAGCAACAGATAGCAACCACACAAATCACAACAAGTAACGCACAAATAATCTCAACGCACGCTCAGCAGTACCCGGCCACGTCCTAACATAAATTTCACCTCATAAATATTTGTACAAAGTTATCTTATTGTACAAGCGTTCGTCCTTTACTCACACAAAATCCTCATTCTCTTCACAAAACCCTTATCCTTATTTCCAAACACTTATTCTTATTACAAAACCTTTATCCTTATTTCAAAACTTTTATCCAAAAACATAGTTGTGTGGTAATTACGCAAAATGACTCAATGCACTTAGACTAGTGCAACATTGACATAGAATACTCAAAACATAGCCAATAACGAAAATGAAACAACTGACCAAACGGTCCAAGAGAATCTGATGAGAAATAAGTGGGAGTTCAAAGATCGAAAATAAACGAATAGGTATTTTTGCAACGTTAATGAATATATATATATATATATATATATATATATATAATGATCAAATAATAATATTTTATTATTTTCGTCTCTTTATCGGGCTTAACAGGGTAAGTATAAAATCTTTATCATCTTTGTATGTCCATATTTAATCATTTACTCTTAATATTTAATATTTATAAAAGTTACCCTTTTGTCCTTTAGTCCAAAAATTATTTACAAAATAATTATTCCACGTTATTCCAAAAATTCTAACAAAATGCCAAAAAGTTCATACTTTTAACGTGCTTATCCAAACGTGACCAAAATCATCCAAGTTAAATCATTTTCCACTTCCGTAACTATTATAATCCCATAGATTCATTCTTAAAAATCCAAACCATTTATTTTTCCCTTCTCGGGCCGGAAAGCCCAAAGTTAGCCCATTAACTCTTATTAAGTCTAACTTACCACTTTAAATCAATCTAAACGTCCATTTACTAGTCATTGGGCCTTATGACCCATTAAGGTTTTAATATTTAGCCCGATAATTAAACAAGGTTCATAACCTTTATATAAGTCCAAAATCCATTATTCATATATACAAGCCCAAACCAAAACCAAAACCAAAACCAAAGCCCAATACTAATAGTTATATAAAAGTCCAACGTAAGCCGAAACCCAATAAGCCACATCAAATGGGTCGAAGCCCAATAAGCCATAAGCCCGAACATAAGCCGAAATCAATATAAGCTAAAGCCCAAGATATAAGTCGAAACCCAATAAACCATAAGCCCAAAATATAAGCCGAACCAAATAAGCTATAAGCCCCAAAATATAAGTCGAACCAAATAGATATAAGCCCAATATTAACCGAAACCGAATAAGTCAAAAACCAAATAAGTCGTGGCTAATAAGCCGAACCAAATAAGTCGAATCGTATTGGGCCGAGCCCAATCCCCTTTCTTTTAATCTTTGGTTGGGCCGAGCCCTAACTAACCAAGCCCAAAACCAAATAAGCACTAAGTGAGCTTATTTTTAAGCAAGGTTTCCAAAATAAGCCCTAATAAGCATTAGACTCCAAAAAGAGTTACCATCACAACCAAAATTTAAAAGTGACCATTCCTTGTTCCTTTCTTCTTGTACTCGACGCAATCAAACACCCCCTTTGATCATTCGTTTTGTTTTCAAATTTTGATTTTCATGACGATCAACTTGTACAACTAGCATTAAGACACTATAAGAACCATAAAAGTACAACTTGAATAAAATTTAGAAAAAGTTACAATCTTGGTGTTCTTGGTTCGGTTTTTGACGCAAAGAAATAAACCCAAATCATTTTCTATAACCCGAGACTATCTATAATAACCCACTATTGATTATTAACCCATGTTCTTGATAAGTCTTGAAAAAAAATATGTTTCTTGCCCCTTGTGTTGCTCGTCCGAAACCCCAAAGAAAGAGAGAAAGAATATTATTTTTTTGTTTGATTTCAAAATGGATGTACAAAATAATGGTTTGAGGTTGAGCCAAATTAATATAGTACCATGCAAAAACAACTTAGCTAAAATAAAGCCTTTGTGTCTCCTCTCTTGTTCCTTAGCCGATTAGGATCCAAAGTGCCCTGGGGTGTTTTGTTTTTGTGTCGGGTTCTCTAAAAACTCAAATCTTGTTAAATTAAAATGTTATCCGGGGCTAGTTAGTATTTTTATTGCGTTTAAAATCACTTTTCCATAAACCTAGGATATTTACACGACATGCTTCCAATTAAATCACTTAAAAAATTCATTTAAGACGTTGTCGGTCGCGTCAAGACTAAAAACACGAATTTTTTTTAAACTCAACCGAACCCTTCCCATCATTTTTCAAAGTGTCCCAACTTCCAACATACAACTTAACAATTTTGACTTGCCCAAAATTTTCACTTTAACGACCGTTATGGTCTTTTACCGAATTTCATGAAAACGTCTGTTTTCTAACAACTCTCAAATCACACCTCAACGATTTATGTTTTATCCAACATTTCACCAATATATAAAATCTTTCATTAAATAAGTTTACTCAATCCACCCAAAACTTATAAAACGCCTTTTCAAATTTATTGTCGTGCCGGTACGCGATGCGTGACGATTTTTGCTAAACGCGGGATAACTTCTCGGAAAGCACCGGAAAATCACATAACCACTCCAAGACAGAAAGACGAATCAAAAGTGATTCTCTTACGATACTTATGACTCTCCCAAAACCCGGTTAAACCATAACCGTTTTACGCAAAATAAGTCAACCGAAGTTAACTTTTCAGCTTTCCTCCAAGAAAACTGACAAAATCAATAGACTCCGATATAAAATCATAATATTTTGTAATACTTAACCCATGAAAAGTTATCGGTTATCACACTATCTCTTTTTTGTGTCTTTTTCCTAGCTTCATCTAGATTGTGATTATGAACCATGTCATTTGAACTAAATCTTGGCATGTTCTTAGAACTATTCCTAGATTCGCTAGATGCAATCATATGATCAGCTTTGGCAAAAGTGGATTCTCTTCTCTTAGGAAAATAGTGTTAAATTACTGGTCTTGACGAATTGTTATTCACATTAACTTAGGAGGCAAACCGTGGTTTTGACATTTAAGGCCTTTCAGATTTAAACGCATTCGGTTGTCTAACAACTGATTGGTTTCTTAGTGATTATAAAACCGGTTTCCCCAAGACTGATGTTTTTGCAAACTTAGTATCTATATTTTTTCCTTTTAACTTTCTTAATTCATTTTTTAAAGCAGCAATTGCAAACAGCTTTTCTTGAATCTAAGATTTTAAATCAGCATTATTAGCAAGCAAAGAAGTTGTCTGTTCTATAGTCTTAGATTTTTTTTTTTGGTAAAGGGGAAAGGTTCCCCGGTTAAATATATAGTCTTAGATCTTGTTATTTTAATAGAATCATACAAATCTTTGTAATGCTTTTTTACAATCTCATTTTCCTTATTTAAATGCTTATTCTCTGTAAGTAATTTAGCCACACTATGACTAAATTCGATGTTTATTGTCTCATAAGCATCTATTTCCTTTTTAATCTTGGCTTTATTACTTGTTTCATTCAATATTTGACCATGTTGCTCTGATTTTAAAGCTTGATTTTTATATTTAAGTTCAAGAGCAATACAATGTGCTTCTATTCTTGAAAAATCTTTTTGAAATTAGGCAACGGTCTTTTTGAGTAAAATATTTTCAGACTCGAGTGATTGTTTTGAGTAGTCAGTTGTCTGGTTATCAAGTAATGAATCAAGCATATGACTTTGAACTTAACATTGTTTAAGATATTGGTCAATCCTACCTTCATGAATGATTTCAAGTTGCTCGGTATGTTGTTGTCATATTGCAAAGATATTACATTCAGCAGCCGTTGGCTCTTCGTCATATATGGGTCTGATATCTGCATCATCAGCATTTGTATCATTCCATGACCTGCTGCTATCATCTTGCACTTCTGATTCTGTTCCACTGCTTTCTGTGATAACCAAATCAACATCTACTGCTTTACCCGTATCAACCTTACTCTCTTACGTCTGCATCTGCCTATTATTCACCCTCTTATCATATTGTCTTTGATGACATGTTCTTTTAGCAACAGACTTCTTAACATTACCCATGTATTGAAGTAATGTGTCTCTAAACTGTTTAAGTTCGTTTCGAGTATATTCAGTAAAATACTTGCTTGTCATTTGACTATCATAATCCAAGAAAAACTGTGAATCAGTGAACTTCTAAAACTGGTTGTTTACCACCCAAAAGGTTGCCATGGATCCATCTTTTTAAAATTCATCTTTGTCAAGTTGCTTTTGTAGTTGATCTACGTTGAGGAGCATTGTACTTGTGAAAGTATTAGCATCTTGACCAAAGAGTGACATGAATGCCCGTTTGAATCCATGTTCGATGTGAGTGTCTTTTAAGTCTTCTTTAGAAAGAACTTGAAGGTGTGAATGAAGAGATTGAAAATATGCCATGCATCTTTTTTTGCTTTTGACATCTTGTCTTTGATTGCATGTACATCTTTTGTTGCGGAATCCAAGTTGCTTTCCTTTACTAAATTGCTGGATGCAGTCTCTGAATTACTGTCTTCTTTCTTAGAACAAGTGTTTTGTATGACAACTAAATCAACTTTCAATGAATCAACATTCAATGCTTAAATTGGATTTGAATGATCTTCTTGTGTCTGCATCAACTTCTTTTGTTTCAACAATTGTGGAGTTCGTTGTTGATGAAGAATTATCTCAAGCATGTATTTCCCGTGGGATATCCATGTTAAAGATCATTGCATCGTAAAATGTTGTTTGAGCTTTATATCTTGTATAATTTCTGATACGCAGCTTGATTTATGAAACTGAAAGCATTTTCAAATGTTGTTTCTAAGTTTGTCAAAGTATGTCTTTGCAATTCAGTATGAGAAATTATTTCTTTGGTAAGATGATTTTCTAGTAAATCCAAGTCTTGAGAGAATGTTCTCTTGAAGATATGCATGTTACCAAAATCTTGTAAAGTTTCTGAGAGAAACTTAAATAGAGACTTGATTTCTTTAAGACTGTGCATGCATCTACTTCTTGAAAGTTGTGTCTTCTCTTGAATGTTAGAAATTGAACACGAAGAAACTGTGTCATTCTGAAGAACACTTGATGTTTGAGTTTGCAAATTGGTATTTGAATTTGACATTTTGATGTTGTGAATGGATATCGGATCTTAAGTAGGTAAAGTGATTGTTGTTGTGGATTGAAATCAATTAACGTTCACGGGATTTTACAAATCTTTGATTAAAACCGAGAAAAGAATCGTATCTTTCGCGGGATTTTACAAATCAAGAAGAAACCGTGAAACAATAATTAATTGTTGTTGGTGAAATCGTTGTTGAAATTGAAGTACGTGAGCTTTTGTTGGCGAAAAATAAGCTTAAAACGATGAGCGATGCACAAACGATTCACTTTTGAGGACTAACGATTGAATTATATGAAATAAGGACTAACGATGCAAGTTAGTTTCAACAAAGAGGTGTTATTAATCAAAGAAGGATTAATGATGAAAATCACTTGAAACTTAGGGACTGCATGTGCCATTTTTCAATACTTGTTAATTAATGAATCTGATTCCCTCCATTTTCTTATCTTCTACGTTTGAAATTTTATAAATTTTCAACGATTGTGATTTTTTATCTTTTAAACTCGTTCGGTTATCGTCGGCAAAAACTAAATATACCACGTTGATCGAAACGATGTCACGAACACGATGATATAATTCTTAAGTCCCGTAGATTAACGACACTCGAAACCAAAAAACCAAAAACTTGACTAGTTCGGCTTAACTAGAAAAATACTCGTTCGGTTGATGAACTTTGAACTCGATCGGTTGTCAAGTGACTTTACTCGTTCGGCTCCAAGAGAATGCACTCGTTCGGCTCTTTCAAGATTACACTCGTTCGGCTCTTTCAAAATTACACTCGTTCGGCTCTTTCAAAATTACACTCGTTCGGCTCAACTAAAGAAACACTCGTTCGGTCTGTGATGGAAATCACTCGATCGGCTTCAAAAGTTGAACTCGTTCGGTTGTCACTAGCTTCCTTGTCTTCACTAGAAACCGAAACGTACAAGTCCTTTCGGGTCTCGTTCGGTTCCAAAAGAAAACAACTAAATCGATGGTTTAGTTCGGTGGTTTCGTTCGGTTCCAAAAGAAAACTACTAGATCGGTGATTTAGTTCGTGGTCTCGGTCGGGGTTGTCAACGAAAAACAACTAGATCGTGATTTATTTTCGTCAAACTTGTAAACTAAGTTGTTTGGTTGCAAGTAGTTCGGTTCGACATAATATCAAACACCTTGAACGCGTCTTCTTGTTCACACCGTGTACAATCAAAAATAAGCCACCGAAACTACAAAACTCTTGAAAAATATAAACCGAATAAGCTAATCAAAATAAGCTTGTAATAAGCTCTCTGAACTCACGTAATAAGCTTGTTTAAGCTACAACCAAGCTTTTAAAGATAAGCAAAAAACCAAAAACCAAAAAAAGATGAAGAAAAAAATAAGCTACTAAAAAATATCACCAAGAAGATAGGTAACGTTTAAGAAAAAAAATAGGTGGAAACTTTATGGCGATGACTGTGCAATCAAAGAACTACAAGATACTGTTTTACAAGTATTTGACAAAAAGAAGTTAACAAAAGGAAAAATATAAAGCAACACAAAGAACTAGGATGATTATACCGACACATATATAAGCCCAAAGGTCAGCCCAAATGATATAATAAATTCATGATACAAATTTGTGTTTTTGGAAAAACAGTCACGAAAGAAAAAAAAATAAGCTTTCCGAAAAAGCTATCCGAATAAGCTAGAAACAACCACAAAATAATCACCAACTACCCCTTGGCGACTGATACCAAATGTTATCCCAAGATAATAAGCTATCCAAACACAAGATAAGCCATACCAATAAGCAAAAATAGAAAAGAGAAAAGAGAGAAGGAAAAGATAGAAGATTAGATTAAAGATGAAAGAGTGGGATGGGAGGTTTTACACACACACATAAACTATGCAAATGAAAACGAACACCCTCTCCATGTGTGGAGAGGGTCCTTTTATACCCAATGCCAACTGGTAGGCGTATGGGCTTTCTACATGGGCTAGGCTTGGCATATCTTGGGCTTTGAGCCCGAAACACGGACAATATTAGATTACAAACCAAGCTCGTTGAACCCAACTTGCCTATTACAATACAAGATCTAGTTTGACTTTGTAAGACCGATAACATTCATGTTTGACTTAATATAATTAAGGCTAACAATCCTTAAACACCCCAATCATGAAAAACATACATAATACTTAACCAAGAAACCTTGATTAGGAATCTCTCAATACAACCCTTGATAAAAGTCTATCCGAATTCAAATCATTATCTTGGTTAGATGATGATATTCTTAGTAACATGTCTCTCAAAATACGTTAACACTCATTATCCAAATGGCATCTTAGAAGAAGTCATTCTCATTAGCGTGTCAATCAATAAACGAATTTTGTTCTCGTTTATTAAAGTCGGTACAATATCAAAGGGTGTTGGTCGATTCTTATTCCTTAAGCATGTGTCGTCGAATCTTCTCATTGGTTCCTAAACATTTTCATGTCTTAAGCATTCATCATTTTTTTTAGGTTGTTGTCTTTAGTGCCACACTTTAGAGTGCATATACCTAAAACATACATTGATTAGTCTCCCCACTAAGTGTCTTTGCATATATTATCTATCATCATCAATAATATATATGTGCAATTTTTTCTACTAACTTTGTTTGTAGCACTTTCTGTTCCTCGATTTCTGTTGCCCAATCAAGGGGTAGCATACGCCCGAAGGGAGAGCATTGTAAATTATCCAAGTCCCCTTACTTTGCAACTCGTTTACGACATCTACACATTTTTTGATATGTTTATTCATCCTTATCATATTTTTTGTGTGCAACAAACTAACCATTGATGTTAGGTTAAAGAGTTTGCAACTAATTGAATCCATGGAATCGCTTGAGTTAATGTTTCAAGGGATGTCATTGTTTAAAGGGATTGATAGAATCAAGATTTCACTTAGGATGATGCAAGCTCGCCTCTTTGATTGAAGATAATGTAGTGTAGTAAAAGTCTCGTCATAGAGTCCACCTTTTTGTTTCGACAAAAGGGGGAGAATAAGTGTAAACAAGTAACTTATACATATCATCACAAATGATTAGAGTTTACATATTTTGTAATACATCAAAATGGGGGGGAGATTGTTGGTAAGAAATAATGCGATATTTAATCTAGTACATTCCTCTTCCATAGTTTTGGGGATGACAAACTGTAACTTATAACACATAACGTAAAGTGCTTAAGTTACTCGTGATCACAAAGCATCAATTCGTCAACATCTTTCGCCGTCCTCCAAGTGTTCCTTCAACAATAAATTAAGTTCGTGACCCGACGTAAATCCACTAAACGTATGAACAAACAAACTTTAATTTGTTGAATGATCAAGAAATTTTTATTTTTTCCAAACCTTACATATAATAAAATGGAACAAACATTTAAAAAATATACAAAACATTTTTGTATATATACGAATAGTTTATTCAAAATAAATATTTTGAATTCAAATTTTTTACCTAGAAACGGCTAGAAAGTTCCAGAAAAACCTTCTCCACAAAAAGACAAAAAAGGGAGCGTCTGAAAAATAGGCGGCCCCCTTAATTAATTAAGGGGACCGGCCATAATTAAGGGGACCGCCCAAATCAAAAATATAATATTTTTGCCTATAAGGAATGTACTGTTTTCCACAGATTTTTCTCACCTCTTTACACACACAGTTTTCTTAGAGATCAAAACATCCTTTTCAAATCCTTCTTGATTCCCTTAACATATTATAAGTTTGTTGAAAATGTGATCCAAATCACCATCTTATTGAAGTGCAAGGGGAGAGAAGAACTTTCGTTATCATTAAGATACAAAGTTATGATAGGCTAGTTTAGGCATTCGTGACAGTCTTTACAATCACAATATAGATCGAAGTCCATGAATTCTAAACTTGAGTAATTGCTTGAACATGGTGATATATGGTATTTTTTAAAATTTTAATAGTTTGGGCGTCGTGGTCATGGTGTGAATGTTGTTAGATCGTGGGTGATCTTACCAAGTAGTGTTAAATAGTTGTGATATAAGGTAGTGTGGTGAGTGGATGTTGCATAGTTGTGGAAGAATCTTGAAGTGTGAAAAGTCGAGAATTGTGAAGTGTGAACAAGTCGTGAAGTCGTGTTGTGATAGATTGGTTCTAGCTAAGATTAGAACTCGGCATTTAGCTTTGTGTCGTAAATCGGTGTAAGCAACGTTGTGTACGGTTTTCTCCGCCTTAAGGGAGCTTGTTGACTAGTGAAGTAACTCTCGAGTTGGGTACTCGGGGAGTGGAGTAGGGCGAAGAGGTGCTTCATGACTGAACCACTATAAATCATCGTGTCCAGTTTGCATTTCCTTTCACTTATCTCTTTACATTTATACTTGCATTTATCGCTTTATATTTATACTTGTAATTGTGTGATGTGTTGATTATATAGTTTTAATTATGTCTTAAATAAATGTGAATATTGTGTGTTGGTTTGTATCGTTGTAAATCGATGTATTAATATGTGTATATAACTTGTATGAACACTCATCATATTGTATCACGCTTGATTGGTAATTTGATACGAAACATTTTAAGATTTTTAATGGAAACGTATTCACCCCCCTCTACGATTTCCACATAACACATTAACATAACACACTTTTCATGTTGTTTTTCGTTTCCTATTTGATCCTAGACGGTTTTAAAAAAATGTCATTTTGTCTTTTTGAGCGAACGTGGAGTAAACAAAACGAACCACAACGAATTATACAATAACTAACTTGATGTCGATAACAATTTACCAAGAAATGAACCAAACCATACCATAGCAGTAATAACAGTAGTCCTTTTAGACTTGATATGAATCAACCGATATCATGACCAAGTAGGACCTGAAAAACATTCTGCAAACAAAAAAAACAAAATATTTTAGCCATTGGGAAGATCCCACTTATGAATTAAAGTTGGAAACTGCAATAAAACAAAAACACGTAGTGTTATACATTTTCTTCCTTCATTAAGCCACGGGTCTGTTTCTGAAGCTTTGCTTTTAGAACTCTTGGCATATGTTGTCTGCTTTTTATTACTTCTACATGTCATTAACAATCAGAAAACATATATATACCTTATCCAGATTCTAATTGAGATAAACTATGACTACATGTGACAAAACATATAGGCGAAGTGATACAGTTCAGGTCAAATTGGGAAATTTATTTTATGTACAGGTCTAAAAATGGCTGGGTCAGTTTTCGCCGCCCTGCCAACACCCTTTTCTATATTTTATTCAAGCTTAGTAAATAACTGATGTGTTATATATGGTTAACAAAAAAATGCTTAAAATAATAATTTTTTGTGACAATGTCTTAGAAAGGACCGAATGGTGGAAACATGTAAATGCATATCAGACACCTTTGATCCATTTAACCTGTTCATCCTATTTTAATATCAGCAACTTATTTTATATTTGACCCGTTGTAAAAAACAAATAAACCTCAATTGACCCGTTATTTGATGGTATGTGTTCTCCCAAAGCTAACACGTAGTGTATAGAGAACGGATACAAACCGGGTTGGGCTGTTACGGGGTGTGACGGATTGAAACATCAGCAAACGTCACTGCAAGCATAAGAAAATCACGTTGTAAGCATTACCAAACCAGATACATCCGCCGTGGCTGCAAATCTAGTAGTTTGCCCCGCCAAGATACGGACTGGCTTTGAGCAAACTTGCGCGAATTGATGACAACCTATTTTCATTCATAGTTACGCTTTATAGTAACCACATCAGTATAATAAACATGGGAAAACCAAGCATTAACGAAGCATCAACAAAAGGTTCCCAACCCACCGTGGCTGCAAACACCACTCTAATAGTGCTGCCTATACCCATTTTGTACATCTGTTAGAACAACTCAAAACAATATCAAAGTTTTTTATAACATTAAAAGATTTATATAAAAAGTGACTTACCGGCCAACCAAGCTATACCGTGCGTCGTTTTTGGTGGGGCGTGATCGTAAGCCGATGAGGATCCTGTACAAACTGTTTTGTAACACATTCATAAGCTACAACAGACATATACCATTGGTAATGGGTCTGAAGGTCTATGTAATAGAACTATGATAAGATGTAGATAAGATGTAAATAAAATGTTTACCTGCACTGTGACCAGAACTACAGCCATCTGTAATGGCGCGTGCAACTGTGGGTATTCGTCGATTAGCACGGCCAACAGACATACTTCTACCTGTCGCAGTAGGGAGGCGAGCTCTTTTTGATACACGCGCTTCGTCTATTGATGATATTGTTAGAGAATTCTGATGCGTTCTTTTATGTTGACTTAAAACCGAAGGACCAATATGGTTTGGATCTTGGACGAACAAGACAATAGAAGTAAGTAAGTGAACACAAAAACTGAACAATAAGAATACAGTGATGAAATATAAAAACAGATGATTACCTTCAGTGTGAACAGACACCGAGTTTACAGCCTCAGTGTCTTTAGGCTGCGTGTTGCCAACGTTGTAGCAGGAAGAGTGCGTATTTCTAAAAGACGTCAGAACTGGAGGTTTGTTTACCACCAAAGTCAGTAGCACTTGTAGTCTGATATATTAGGCGACACAATAAAATTGCTTATAGTTACATTGTTGTAAAGCTTTATTATTAGAATTAATACTATTAGAAACAATTAAAATTTCCACAAAACTATACAAAGACACTAACCTTGTTGTGAATCCATATCCACCGCCTTATGCTGGATTGGATGTCGTTTGTGTGGTCTATCAAAAAACAATCAGAATAGTAAATTAGCAACTACCACCTCTGTTCCTAATGCTCCACAAATCTGTGTAACTTTCGTGAACCACATACGCAACTTGCATTTTGTGTCACATTAAATTGTTTTGATGTCTGCAAACATTCTATTAACTCGTAAAAATCTGAATGTGTCTATTTTACTGTCCGGACGGCCCGACTTCTAAGATCCTCTATGTGTGGCATGAATGAAATCTAATGTGACACAAAATGCAACTTGCTGTTTACTAATTTTTGTGACCCGAGTATTTAACAATCGGCTTTTAAGCAAGGACCTAATCTGGTGCTTTCTGTGTGTAAAAATTACAGTGGCCGCAAGGTTGAATCCTTTAATAAAGAGACAGCGTTGCCACTATTTTTATAATCCGGCCATGTTGCCTCGTGAGGGTTGTTGTATACTCAACAAATGTTTCCTACATCACGCGAAAAATAAATCCATTAAATGACTACTCCGTATTTTATAAAATTTCCATTTAAACCAAGTTAACATTCAAATAAGGTTATTATCCCACTACTATAAAAAAAACATATAAGCTGCATTGGTCCATAAATAATCTTTAGTTGAATCATAGGTCCATTTTTACCTATGGTTTACTGGTGGAAAAATGAGAGGTAAATTTCTAATATGGTTTGTGCAGGCCTATCAACATTTTTTTGTATGGGTTCTATAAAAAAGATTTTGCATCACCAAGAGGTTGAAAGATCCAATGAAATATGTAGCTCTTTCTTTTAGTAAAGCAACATAATTAACTGATAAGGCCATTCGTATAAACCACATCGAAATAATACATTAAAACATTATTACTTAAAATACTAAGTGGATCAATAGAACTTAGTGTTAGCACACAAAAGGAAATGACATCCTGCCTTGAGCAAGGATCTTTAAATTGTTCAGTTGCGTCAACATATATGAACAATCAATCAAAGTGAACATTTTACGGTTTATTGCTGGTTATGATAGATAATATATGAATACTATTTACCGACAACGACTCGACATTTCAACTGAAAAACGAAAATTTAACAATTACAACTATGGTTTTTCACCTAAATGTAAACGACTTAGTAAGTGCTGGCCACAACTGATTTTGTTTAAACAAAAATAATAACTTAAAGAACCTTACCACACTTCTAATTTTCTTATACCCACAACCCCTATTTTCTGTTGTGTCTCCACCGTCAAGCACATCGTAACTCAGCCTCCATCATCTTTCCTGATACAAAAGAAACCCATAATTAAATATAGAAGACACAACGCACCTCAAATCAGGCGGCTGAATCAATCATCCTTCAACCAAACCCTAAACCACCGCTTAAAAAACAACAATTGCAAACTACTTTAAAATAGCACATACCTTTAATCTCGAATGCAAAAGCTTTTTAAAAACCCTAAAAAACCTCAAACTAATCAAGATCGAAGCACCGTCTGGTTTTAGACACCGTTTTATTTGTGTGTGTGTGTGTTTGCGGGAGAGTTATGTGTGGAGAAAGGAAGTGTATGTGGTATCAGAAAATAAGAGGGCATTAAAAGGCTGGAGTAGAGCTAAATTTGGTGATTCTAACAAGCAAATTGAGAAGTGGAAGAGAGAGGCCATGAAATGAGAATTGGAAGCGAAAACGAGAAACTTAAGTGACTCAGAGCTAAGAGTATGATGGATGCTAGAAAGGAGTGGATTGTAAAGGAAAATGAGAAGGCTAGTATTCTGAGACAAAAATCTCGAGTCAAGTGAGACATTGAGGGGGATGAGAACTCGAGGTTTTTTCATACTATGGTGAACCGAAGGGGTAAAAAAAACTTTATTCGTGGCTTATTAATTGGCGGGGTATGGTGTGAGGATCCAAAGAGAATAAAGAATGAAATTTTTAGCTACTATAAAGGCATTTTCTCATCTAGAGGATCTAGGAGGCCAAGATTCGTTAATGAATAGATTATAAAAATTCCACGGGATGATGCGACCTGTTTAGAAGTACCGTTTTTTGAAAAAGAAGTGTGGGACACGGTATGTGGTTGTGGGAGTGATAAGGCGCCGGGTCCAGATGGGTTCAATTTTAAATACATTAAGCGGTTTTGGGATGTTATAAAAGTGGATGTTCTCAAGGCAGTTAGATGGTTCTGGGAGACAAGTGAGTTCTCTAAAGGTTGTAATGCATCTTTTGTGACCCTTATTCCGAATGTAGGGGATCCAATGGGGCTTTCAGATTATCGGCCTATTAGTCTTATCGGCAGTTTTTATAAGATTATTGCAAAGCTATTAGCACATAGAGTGAAGAAAGTTGTGGCAACGGTTTGAGAGTGACGCGCGAAATGCTTTACAACACACAGGCTGCTTCCATTCTTGATGGCGTTCTCATTGCGAATGAAACCATGCAGTTCCTGAAGAAATCGAAGAGGAAAGGCTTAATTTTTAAGGTCGATTTCGAGAAAGCATATGATAGCATCGAATGGGGTTACTTGTTGGAAATAATGAAGCGTATGGGGTTCGGTGATAGATGGTGCAAATGGGTAATCGCTTGTCTCAGCTCCTCTTCCATTTCCATTCTTGTCAATGGCTCACCCACTAAGGAATTTGTTATGGAGCGAGGGGTGAGACAAGGTGATCCCTTGTCGCCTTTTCTCTTCATTTTAGCGGCGGAAGGTCTTAACGCTTTAATGAAGGAGGCGGTGAATAACAATATTTTCAATGGTGTTCGTGTGGGAGCAGATGGTGTCGTGGTATCTCATTTACAATATGCCGATGACACCATTATATTCAGGGAATGGAGTAGAGAAAACGCTTGTATTTTAATGAACATCCTAAAGTGTTTCGAGGAGGTGGCGGGGCTGAAAATCAATCTTCATAAAAGTAAGTTATACGGGGTTGGTGTCGAAACTAACGAGTTGGAAAGAATGGCTCATTTTTTGAGATGTGGCGTGGGAGAGTTCCCGTTCATGTATTTGGGTCTTCCTATTGAGGTGAATATGAAGAGAATGTCGGCGTGGAATGGGGTTGTTGATAGATTCAAGTCGAGACTTTCCGAGTGGAAGGCAAAAGCGATGTCATTCGGGGGAAGACTAACGTTGGTGAAAGCGGTTCATGGTAGTTTACCACTATATTACTTCTCGATGTTTCGTGTCCCGTTGAGCGTTATTACTGCCCTTGAGAGAGTTCAAAAAAATTTCTTTTGGGGTGGGTTGGGTGGGGGAAATAAAATTGCTTGGGTTAAATGGGATAGGGTAATTTCTTCTTTCGGGGATGGGGGGCTTAACATAGGGTCCTTAAAATTGAAAAATCATGCACTTCTTGGTAAGTGGTGGTGGAGGTTTATAGTAGAAAGCGACACTCTTTGGTGTAAAGTTATAAAAAGTATATATGGTGTAGATGGCGGGTGGGGTAGTGTAGGGGGACTCGGTTAGTAGGGGGAGGTGTGTAGGCTGATATTATTCAAGTTGGGAAGCAATTAGATGAGTTAGATAGGGGTTTTGAAAATCAATTTTCCAAAAAGGTGGGGGATGGTTTACATACGTCATTTTGTAATGATAAGTGGGTAGGGGATGTGGCTTTCCGTGATCGTTTTGCTAGATTGTACAGGATGGAAAGTAACAAGGAAGCGAAGGTGGGTCATAAAGGAAGTTGGGTTAATGGGGAGTGGGAATGGTGTTGGGAGTGGTCTAGAGTTCCTAGAGGTAGAACTGTCAGGGAGTTGGAAGAGCTTGAAGCGACTTTAGTTGATGTTAGGCTTAAATAATTCAATGAAGACAGTTGGGCATGGAAGTTGGATGCAAAGGGTATTTTTTTTAGTGAAGGCGTTATCTAGGTGGATAGAGCAGAGGATGGGTGTGGCGGATGTAAACAAGACGTTGTGGAACAACCTTGTGCCTAGAAAAGTCAATGTGTTCGTGTGGCAGGCTTTAAATAGGAGACTTTTTGTGCGTGTAGAGCTCGATAAAAAAGGTATTGATCTTGATACCCTTCTTTGTCTGGGGTGTGATAATGTAGTGGAATCACTTAACTATTGTCTGGTGTTATGTGAAAATGTGATTAATGTGTGGGATATGATTTTCGCTTGGTGGGGTGTTGGCTTAACTGATGTGTTCACGGTAAAGGAGTTGTGTCACACCCCACCAAGGCGGAAACGCGAGGTGTAACATATTAATAAACAACACATAAAATGATAGACAAAACACCATACATGAATTAAGATGAAAGAAAGTTATCCGAATTACAACACTTCAAAGTACGAGTTTAAAAGTACAAAGTCAACACGATTGTTTTTATTCCGAACATGGATCACCCCAAAAGACAATAACTTGGATGAAGGTAGACATCTTGAACAGGTTCAAATGCAATCACACTAAATTTTCCATTTTAGGAACGTCACCTGAAAAGCATGATAAAAACGGTCAACTATCGAAATAGTTGGTGAGCTCACAGGATTATGTACACAAAATATAGTTTTATAAAAGAGTAGATGTCTCAATAATAGTTTCCAACTCATGAGCGAGTTACCAAAACAAGTCAAGAATCCAAAAAGGATTCTAGTTTTAAATACAGTCCCCGTTACCTAGAGTAACGTGACACAAATCAATGTATATGTATGCTATAGTGTTTATGCGATGCACTACTTAAACGCATTCAGCCTTCCAGTTCCAAAGTTCCATTCACCTAGTGTAGCACCCCTACACTAAAATAAGTTGCAAGTTAGACAAGTGTCACAACATAAGTCTTACATCCTAGTATCATGCACCTCGTTTATGGTGGGAGTGATGAGGGGCTAATCTCCTACTAGCGCTATCCATAAGTACTAACGTCTCATCCCGTTGAGGGGGATATAGTGAGCTAAAAGTAGTGGCGGGTTCCAAGCATACAACAACATACATATCAAGTTCAAGTTTAACACGTTTTCTAAGTTCAACAAGTTCAAACCAAGTTCAAACCAAGTTCAAATAGTTCAAGTATGCTCGAAAGTTCAAACATATAAAAGTACGAGCATAGAATTAATTAGAAACATTATGCTTTCCACCCCCAAAACATTTTAAACATGTAAAAGAGGGGCTGTGAGAAACTCACCTTAAAGTTAGAACGACAATAGGACTTGTCGGCAAACCACACTAAGTTGGCAACCCAAACGAATACGCAACCTTCTACTCGCAACCTAAGTAAAGTAAATATACCTAATTAGATCCTATACGATATGCTCGGACAATATTAAGGTTAATTTTTTAAGTCTTGTGTTCACATTCATTTTCAAAAGACACATTTATCACAAAGCGAATTTCTACTAATTTGCCCCAAATTTCCCGTCACTTTAAGTATCTATTTGACCAAGCTAACCAAAACTTCTGGTCAAGCTACTGCTCCAGGTCAAAGTCCCATGTTTTAGGTGTGTCCATGAATTTTCCCAAAATTTATTAAAGACTTATACTTGACCATTTATACCCGACTCCAAAAACGGCCAAATCTGGACATACCAAAGTATTTTAATGATCAGAGGGTCCAAATCAAGGTTATATGAGTTAGGCCAATGGGAGACTCTAAATAACCCATACAAGTATCTCCCATATCAGTTTCAATGATATATTCATCGTGGTTTATGATTTATTATCAATTTAGTACACGGGTTGAAAAGAGATTTTCGGGCAGTTTTGACACTTTACACCATCTTGCAACTTTGACGAACCAAACTACCTCATATTTTTAAAAGGCTTATATTTATGGAAACTAGACTCAAAGCACTTGAATCTAGGCTCTTGAATCATGTCAAAATGTTTATTTATCATCGACTTATGCTCCAATCAATATGACCCAAAAATAAAATAGGGGCTGTTTGAAATGAAGCTTTGACTTAATCAAGTCAAACCAATAACCCAACATGCAAAAACGACCCAATCAACTCCCACAATCATATTATACAAGTCTTAACATCATTTTAATCCAAAAATCTCAGTGGGTTCATGGATCAAAAGGCTCTTTTACCCACAAACTTACAAGATGTGCCAATACTATTGAAAAATCAAGACTTTATGTTACTTGTCTTGCATAGATCTTGTAGCAAAAATAAAAATGCATAACCCAACGTTTTTGTATATCATTATTACTGATTTAAGAGTTTTCTATCATGAAAATAATTTACCCATAAAGGTTTTTACAAAAGTAAGCTTAAATATGCAAGAAAAGTTAAGAAAATCCCATTTTTGAAGAGTTTTGGTACAAGAGACATACTAGTCATCTTGTATCATGATTTTTTACCTTTGATCTTGCTCCCAAAAATTAAAGATGATGGTGTTTTTATGGTGGTTAGGTGGCGGCAGCAGCAAGAAGAACAAGGAGGAGGAGATTTTTGGTTGTTCTTAGATCTAGAAATGAAGTAAGTGGTTTTAAGTTTATATAGGAGACCAAGTTTGATGGTATTGTATTGCATGCTCTCCCATTGGTTTATGGTGAAGGTTGGTCGGCCACATAGAGGGGGAGGAAGTTTTATATGTATTTTTTTATATTTATATGGTGCAAGTATCATTTAATTGATATAAGTTAACTTGTTCAAGTTGTGAACATTCGGTAAATACGTAAAACGTCATAAAAACGTAAAATTTGAGATAGCTTATGATTTTGTTAAATTATGTTTTCCCATGTGTTTTGACATTGTTATAATGTTATTTGAGCATATCGTTGGTCGTTAGGACCGTTAACTAGGATCGTTAGGTCAAAGGTGCGTTCGTATAACTAGGGCTCCTAGAAAAATAAGCGTTAAACGCTAAAAATAGTATGACCACATAAAAGTGACTCCATAAATAATTAGAAGAGTCGATTATCATATGTTTGCTTTCGGTTACTGACCTCGAAAATTGACGAATGTCACAGTTGTTATGTCATAAAGGGAAAAGTTTGATGGGTAAGGAGAGTAGATTATTGTGGCAAACGACTATATGGGTGGTTGCTTATTTTGTTTGGAAGAATAGGAATAATCGGGTATTTAAAGGGAAGTCTGAGAACAGCTCAAGACTCTTCAATGAAATACAATTAAAAACGTTTGAGTGGATACACAGGAAGGCTAAGAAGTAGGAAATTCAATGGGAAAATGGTTGACAAGACCAGTGGAATGTGGTATTGTGAGAAATAAGAGTGCGGCCGATGATTCTGATGGTTTATGCAAAGTGGTTCATGTTTGGTTCTTCTTTGATTCGGGCTGATGTATGTGGGTATTGTATGTTGATGTTGGTTGTATTGGTTTTGTGTCTTCCACATATCTCATCTGTGTCTATGGATGTTGGTCCTCTGATTAATCAGGTAGGTCGTTTAGACTTGTGGTGTTTGTTATTGTTGAGGTCTCTGTGGTGTGGTTTGCCTTCTCGTGGGGGGGGATGTCCCTTACATGGATTAGGTTTGTAGTTTGTGTGTTGTTATAATATTATTGCCTTTACAAAAAAAAGAGAAATGATCGGAGGGCAGTGTGTGAAAGAACTAGACTTTTGAGGAAGACGCGTAGCATGGGATAAGAAGATATGAAGACACGTATCCGGGTTTGGCAGATCGGTTCATGATGGAGCGGGTTTAACATTATAATATTCAAGTGGAGCGGGTTTACCCGAATTTATTAATAAAAAAATGAAAGGATCCGAAATTACATTAAAATATTCCAAGTGTCCTGGCTTTTGTTTATATTTAAAATAATTGAGTGGTGATTTGCACACTTTATAAATTGATTTGCATACTCAAATTATATGTATCTTGACATTTATACCCTTACATTAATTAGTGGAGTGTGTAAATGTCAAGGGTATAATAGGTATGACACAAATATTTGAAGGGTGTCAATAAATTTGAAGAGTGTGCAAATCATCTCCAAAATAATTTTTGGGAGATCCTACTTGAACTTTAGAAAGGAAGATCATCAATATTTGGCATAAGTTGTTGCATTACGACGCTGTGTAAAAGGTGTTTTTATAAACATGTTGTCGTGGCATTATAAACGCGTATAAAGGTTATTCTTATTGATCAATATTTGTAAATGTGATAATTTTATATAGTAAATTAGTTAATAATATTTTAGATGAGACGTTGTTATATGTATAATCTTGTGTATTTACTTTCATATCAAATTAACTCGTGCTTTCATTTTGATTTTTATAATCCGACACAGATACCGATTTTAAGTATTACGATTAATTTAATCTAATAATGATAATATTTTTTTAAAATGATAATAAATGTTGTTTTTATATAAAAAAAATACTAAACTCTATGGGCTACTTGTTAAATACGTAAACTTATAAAAAGTTAGGGTTTAAGCATAAAATAGCAAACAACTTTCTCAAATGTCTTAGCATGAGTAAATGTAACAAACTTTCATAAACTGTTTCAATATGCATATTTAAGTGTGTTGTCATGTTAAAAATTATAACACGTATCAGATTAATTTTTTCGATATAACAAACATCAAAATGTCTACATTTGAACACTTTTTGAAAGTTTATTACATTTAATCATACATGTTTTATGTTTACGTATTAAAACGAGACATTTGAGAAAATTTGATGTTATTTTATAACCTAAACCCAAAAAATTATAAAATTTAGGAATTTTACACTTAGGTTTATAAAATTAAATTTATGATTAGTTTCTTTATAAAGATTAAGGCTTAAGAGTAAATTTTATTAGCCAATTATAATAAGGGAAAATTTCACATATGTCCTTCAAAAAATTTTAATATTGCATCAATATCCTTACAAACTTTATAATTACACCAATATTTTTTCAAAACTTTAGCAATCCTCACATATATCCAAAAATCAATTAAGTGATACCTATAATGATTTTAATTTCCAAATCTATTAGTTATGTATGCTACATATAATACAGATTAGAATATCTTTCTTCATTTAATGACAAAAAAATTAAATAATTCAACTATTGAAGCATATTGTACAACCTTTAATGTAACATTTCTTCACAACCTTTCACCACAATTAAGTAATCCAAGTTTTAAAACATATTGTACAATCTTTAAATGCAACATTTCACCACAAAACAAACGATCTAACAAATACAAATATTAAAGCAAAATGTACAACATGTATTTCCTCCATGCAAATGTTACAAGTATAAATTATTTAAACACACTAATTAATGTTATTTTCAAACACCGCTAAAATAAAAAAATACATGTTATTATACACATTATCCAAACTAATAAAACACACAAAACTTAATACAATTTATATTCCAACAAGTTGATAGTACATATGGTTTTGAAAACCGGACGAGACCAACAGGTTCAACCAGAAATCGGAGTCGCCACTGGCTCGGCTAGCCAATAAAATATGTCCGAAAACTAAACGTAGAGGACCGGTCAAAACTGGTAAAAGTTGGTGAATCGGGTCGGACTGAGATCTTTTTTTATTTTTCTCTGGATAATCGGTTCGTCATAGTTATTTTGGCGTCAGAACATTAATCACATGGTATCCATCACTGCAACGCGTGGATACCTTGCTGGTATATTAATGAATTCTCATTTTACCGTTTTACCCTTCTTCCCTAATCACAATTATTGGCTCTTTTTCTTCCAGATGCCTTCTCTTCAATCTTCTCACGACTTCTAAATTTCTAAGTGTAAGATCTCATGGCCTATATGTTTTGTACTTTTCTACATCCTTCGCCCCCTTTAATTTTGTTGTTAACAGTACAACACAATTTTTTAATCATTTTTCATTCCGTACTTTTTGACATTTAGTACTTTTAACTTGTCAAATTTTATATTTTTTATTCAGCACTTTTTGTTTCACAATTTGATAATAAAACAAAATTATAAAAAAATAGAAAAACACAAAAAACTAAAAGAGGTACAAGTGATGTTTTAAAGGAGGTTTTAATATTATTATTGAACCAATCTAAAAAAAAGAAACGATTTGTGTTGTTGGACTTTTGGAATAATCGACTTCAGTTCTGTAATTGCTTTTTTTTTGTATTGGATGGGTTTTTCATGGATCTTTTCGTTGACGGTTTTACTAGGATAGAAATTTCCTAAAATTCACTTCGACTGACTTATCATGTTGATTAATAAAAATGAAAATAAATAGAACATTGGGTTTTTGTTTTTTATAAAAATGGACCATCTTTCTATTTATCTTTATTCTTATTTGTCACATATGATAGGTCATTTAAAAATAAAATTTAAAGTATCTCTATCCGTTCAACTAACATTAGTTGCATTTGAATGGTATTGAATTGAATGGTTCTAGTTACAATTATTCTAAGTTAACATATTTATTTTGGGAAACCTTTGGTGCAAGTATCGTCCCTGTGGGGAAATCTTTGGGTAAACCTTTGGTGCAAGTATCGTCCTCGCAGGGACGATACTTGCACCAAAGGTTTCCCACATGGACGATCCTTGCACTTTCGTAACGTTTGGAACGAAACATGCAATTTAGCCAAACTTTAAGGACGATTTATGCAATTTACTCTATTTATTTTCTCGTTTTCTTTCATATATGTTAGTGCGACAAGCTACTCTTATACAATTGTGGCCATGTGGGATTAAAAATCTGGTTATTGAAGAAATAGTTACTTACCTATGTAGAACTAGTTATCGAGCAGTTCTAATTCGAAGTAGGTAAATATGAAAATGATTAAGAAGGGTAAAATGGTCACTAACTTATTGGATAAGAGGTAAATAAGTGTTTTGGAAATTCAATTGAATAATGATATACTTAAATTGATTTTTGGATATGTATGAGTATTGTGAATTGTTCAAAGGATATTAACGTAATTAAAAAATTTGCTAGAATATTAACATCATATTCAATTTTCGGAAGGATATAGATGAAATTAATAAAACGCTATTTTACGTGTATTAATACCCGTTTAAGTCTTTAACCACCACCCCTTCCATTTTTCGAGATTTTTTTTCAATTAAAAAATTGTTGGTGAATGTTTATGGGGTCGTTTGTTATATGTTTATTGTGTTGGTGGAATAGAATCATACTTTAAGATTGTAGTTTAGTATATAATTATTGAAATAAAACACTAGGCTCAACCTAAAGTTGATTCCACTATAACTTGGTAGGTTTATATCAATACACTCACAATCAGACAAGGTTTTACCTATTTAAATATTACTAACCACATATTTTGTTATTTTACTTTTACATATTTATATCCACCGTCGCGCGTTACGGCGAAGCATTTTATTATTTGTATATTTGTTGGTATTGTTCGTTAAGAGCACAATATAAATACTTTTTGCTGTGTGTGTGTGTGAATCAACATGACAATTAGAGATTCAATGGAAGGCAATGCCAAGAGATAATGACAGGAAAAAAAAAGTTGGGATCAACAAAAAATATCCATATTAGCCAATTACTATTCTCAAACACCACCCACCCCAGGCAAAAATTCACTCGTTCAATTACTTGCTAATCGTCTTAAAGTTTCTCCTGAACGCTAGCCGACATGACGGGTGTCCCAAGAGAGTTAATTGAACATAGCATGAGCCTCAATGAGTATGCAACACCTATCGGAAAAAAAAGGAGGAGCCTCTCCGTGGAAAGATTCGAGTATATGACTACTCAGGTTAATGATCTCGTCCAAGCAGGAATCATTCACCCTGTGAATTGCCAGACTTGGGTCACAACCTGGTGAAAAAAGAAAGGGCACATGGTGCATGTGTTGACTTCACTAACTTAAACAAAGCATGTCCCATGGACAATTATCTACTACATCCAATCGACTAGAAAGTATAAGTCCTCTTCGGCTTTAAGTACAAATGTTTCCTTAATGCTTATAAGGGATAACATCAAATACCCATGAAAAAGTCAGATGAGGACAAAACAACCTTCTACACAAACGAAGGAACATATTCTTCCACAAAGATGCCCTTTTGCTTAAAAAAATGTAAGGGCCACGTACCATGCACTAGTGGATAAAGAATTTAAGAATCAGAGTTGAGTCAACCTGAAAGCTTACATGGATGACAATGTGATAAGAAAACAAGACCAAAGTGTTAGCCTCAATTTTATTGACTCAATAAAATTGAGGCTAACAATCTCCCCCGAAGTGAGTTCATTGATGACACTCCTTCATGAGATCAGTGAGATTGCTTTTGTCGTTTAAGCTCGAGTGTTCTTGGTCTTTGTCTTTTGTTTGTAAGCTTATCCTTCATGCTTTGCGATCCTTGACTTTGAGCTTTGTCATTGTCTTTATCGTCTTGCCATTTGCGGGGCGGGGAGATCTTTTGTTTTTGACCAATCATGCTCATACATTTGCATTATTCTTGAAAGCTTCAAATCAGAGTTTGCGGAAGTCTTTGTTTTCAATCTTGAGCTTTCTAGATAGTATGTCTTTGTAGATTGAGCATTTGAATGGGATTGAGGTTGCCGTCACCACCGTTTGACCTGCAGGTTTACGTTAGTGATAAACGAGAAAATTGATTTGAAAATCAATCGACGTGTCACTCGTTAAAGAGTTTTGTAACACATCGAGAGTGTCATGTTTTTATCAAAATTCATCAACCGTCAATTCATTTACTGGACCAACTCGATATCCAGTTGTCACAAGTTTGATTCATATAGAATCTCGCAAGTCACCTACAAAGAGCTGGTTTGATTGCTGACTCAAGCAGGTTGCCTATCTTCATTGTGAATTACATTTCAGTATCACTGGATGTTCTCGGCAAAATAACACTATGATTTGCGTTTTTAGGACTCTTGATAACAGCTTGTGAACTTGATGTGTTCAACAAGTGTTTTGAAATGGAATGGTGTATAACGAGATTTTTATAGGATCTCTTGGCTCTAGACTTCGATTAAGTGCTTTTGGTTTTAGTACTCGGAGGCTGGAGATATTGCAAACTCTATTCAATATCAACAATCTCGGAGTGAGAGTCATTAGATAACGTTGTGTATCTCCGTGACAAATGAGACAAGTTTTCTGTTGTGAGAAACCGAATGGCTGAGAAGGGTTGTGCATTGCCCATCATGGGGTCCATGATGTCATTTTCAATGTCAGCAATCAAAACTCTTGATTCTGACAGCATTTGTATTGACCCGAGTTTTCGGCCTTAGTTGTGTGGAGGGATTCATATTTAGACCCTTTATCCCATACATTTCTTTTTCATTCTTAACGCCTTTCAATGCTTACCAAGATGTCAAGATTACTTACACAATGTTGTAATTGTTCCAGTTGTTAGCTCATTATCTTAAGTCGCATTTTCCAATATACTTCATCTTCCAATCATATCCTAAAGGCTGCTATTTCTAACTTTGGGTTATCTTGGGTAGATCTCCGGTTCTGTAGTTGGATCTTAGGATTGATTCCTAACCATAACCACCTTATGACTTCAGAAATTTATTTTTTCCCTTTTTTTTCCATTTTTATTTTTTTTTTTTTTTTTTTTTTTTTTTTTTTTTTGTTTTCTCGTGAATTAAGATGTTGTTTGTTGGGTATAAGATCAAAACATAAAATTTTCTTACTGTTCAGCACATTGAGTCGATTAGATCATATTTTAATGACATTTTCTCCCCTTATTTTAATAATAAACACTTAGTTTTTGGGGAAAAAAAATTTTAATCCCCCATTTTAATGATTAAAATATGTCATTGAAAATTCCATGTGAGAAAATATTATTTGCGATGAATGGTTTAGAACATTTTGATAATGTTTTGAATAAATTAAGAATTGTCGATGTTGTAGTATCAAGTACATTAAAACTTTGTCTTTTCGAAAAACTCCCCCTCAAAAATTAGGGACCAATTGAACAACATTGTTGTCTTTTGAAAATATTGTGAGGGTTAGGTGATTGAACACACAATTTGAAAGAATTATGAATTGTCATCGGAAATTCTTGAAAAATTATGTTCAACTTTGTGAAAAACCAGATGTTAAGAGGACCTTCTCTTCTATACGGTAAGGGTAGCGCACTGATACGTACACTATACTTTTCTCTGAGCTAAAAACATTGAATGTCTTTAAAAACAGCTCAAGAACGAGAAACGTTAATGTTCTCGTTGTGAGATAGTTATAACCTTCCTTTATTTGAGTTTCGAGGTGTTTTGTTACTGAAGATTGCAACTTAAGCATTAAGAAAATTAGACAATTGACGTGTTTTGAAAACTATTTGCAACTCTCGCTTTGGAACTTATGTAACAGTGTCAATCGTTAAGCGACATCTTAAGCATGTAAAAGGTTTATCGATTCCAAGAGACATGTCGAGAAGATTCTTTTTGGAAATTTTCTGTTTTTGATTTTGTATTTTCTTTTTGAAGTTTTATATTTTTGTATTTTTCTTTTCTCAAAAATATGTACATGGTGATGTTTGATGATGATATCAAGACAAGTTCATTGTCAGAACTCCAGTTCAGTGGAGTAAAACCAATCTAATACAATCCTTCTGACAAAGATACTTAAACCGATCCGCAGGAAGGGCTTTCGTAAACATCGTCAGTAATAGGTATTCAGTTCTGACTAAAATATAAGTTCAATTATACCATTTTCAACCTGTTCCTTTATGAAATGATACCGAGTATGGATGTGCTTTATTCGCGAATGTTGTACGGGGTTGCATGATATTGCTCATGGACTGGAGGTCGCAGTACAATGGTATTTTGTTTAGTTGAAGCACATAATCTTAACGCGTGTCCTCATTCCACATACTTGAGCACAACTTAAGATAAAGCAACATACTCTTGCCTTGGTGAAGACATTTGCAGTGCAATTTGTTTCTTTGAACATTAGTCTTACAAGTGTATCACCAAGGAAACTGTATCATACTGAAGTGCTTTTTCCGAGTATCAAGGCATCAGGCTCTTATGATCAGCGTTCTGGAAAATGTGTTAGTTCAAAGCCAGAATCCTTTGGATACCAGAGTCCTATGTTAATGGTACCCTTTAGGTATTTAAAGATTCTTTTAACCTCCTTGAGGTGCTTTTGAGTTGGTCGTGCTTGATAACGTGCACAATAGCATACTGCTTGCACTAAGTCTGGTCTACTAGGATTCATAGTTACATGAGTGACCGATTTTTAGTACGTATAATCAGATTAGTCTCCGGGTTCTCCACTCAAATCTACATTTGTTTGGTGTTGTAAGCAATATGGTTTATGTACCAATGGAGTGGACAATTGTCCTTATTATGCTTTTAGAATTTCTAAAGCGTATCTTTGGCTGTAATTGATAAAAATAACCCATCGGGGGACTGGTGGATATGAAGTCCTAAACGATTTCTTCTCCCCCATTAAGGATATTTCAAATCTATGTGCATTAGCTTTTCAAAATGTTTGAATATTTAGGATTTGTCGACCCAAAAAAATTATGTTATCAACGTAAATCTGCACAAGGAGAATATCATCACCGTATTTTTATCTTGAATAATGTTGGGTCAATTGTACCTTAGTAAAGCCTTGGACATCAGGAAGTTGATAGTTATCTTTACCTGGCTCTTGGAAAGTACTTTAATCCATACAAGCTTTCTCAGAAGGTTAGACTTTTTCTGGTTGATCTGGATCAACGAAACCATCTGGCTAGCAACATAAACTTCCTCCTTCAGAGGACCTTTAAGAATGCCGTTTTCACGTTCCATCTGCTAGATTGAAAAAGACTTGTGTGTTGACGTAGGCAACGATAATCCGAACTGCTTCAAGCGAGAAATCTGGATGCAATGGATTCTCAAATCAATACCCTTCTTCCTAGAAGCATATCCTTTAGCTAACAAGTCGGCTTTCGTTGCAAATTACAGTCTGATCTTCATCCTTCTTGTTCTTCCATAACCAACTTCTAGGCCTTTTATAATCTTTTGCCAAATGGTTTGTCGACTAGATCCCAGACTTTTAGTCTGTAGAACTCGATGATTGTACATCATGCATTGCTCACGATCCTGCAGAATCAGCATTGCCTCCTTAATGGTTTCGGTTCAACAAATAATCACCGTCGAGTCGCGAAAACATACACATTTCAGGGAATCGTGGGCAGCTGTCTTTTGTTTGAACTGACCATGGTTGGATTTCCTACGACTTGTTTCTAATTGGATAATCTTTGGTCCATCGGTTAATCATGATTTTGTGGTTGAAATGAATTGCACATTCGGTTTATATCAATGTTGCGTGAGAAGACTCACAATTTCTTGTACGACGCGTAAAAATCAGGATTGATAAATTCATCTTTTGAAACAGATGCTTTCGGTGCTTGATCTTTTGTTTTTGTCCTCAGTATGACAATGTGTTTGATTGTATATTCTTCAAGTAAAGGGACTGTACAATCTTTGATAAAAGAACGAGATAATGCCAAAATGGAATATAAAAAGCTTTTCGATTCAATCAAAAAGACACGGTCACAAACTCAAAAGGAAATGGATGAGTTAATTACTCATGTCTGTGAGAAAACTTATTCATATGGTGTTATTCGTGCTGAGAATCAGAATCTTTTAGTCACCATATCTGAGTTGAAAGCTAGAATGAAAAATGGTGAAAATGGTAAGTCTGTGAATACTAACTTTGACAAGGCACATGGTTCTTAATCTATTCTTTGTGTCACACCTTTATGTAGGAACCCGTTAACACTTCACTTCATACAATCGATCACGAAATCGGAACTAGAAATGAGAAAGAAAGAGTTGTTCTAGAGAGAGAAACTAGAGAGAGGTTAGAGAGAAAAGAGAAAAGATATTTCTTAGATATTTTGAACAACTAACTTTTCCAAGTGGAAAAGTTCCTTATATACCCCGACACTTAAAAGTGACGCGCGGGATATTTAACTAGGACCCGGGCTCGGGTTTTGCTTGGGATTAAACCCAAAACATATACAATATTAGATTATCTATCGAGCCCGATTCCCGATATTATCCTATTACAACATTAACTAATTAAAGACCGAAGCTCCATCGTAGAGTGACCGAACTTCCTTGTTCGACTCAATAAATTGAGGCTAACACAAAGACTCACTGATAAAAAGATATACTGGAAAAATTCCAGAACCTAGAAAGAATCAACATTAAGTTGAACACATCTAAATGTGCTTTTAGGGTAGAGGAGGGCTAATTCCTAGGACACATAATCACCCTGATAGGCATAAAGCAATTAAGAAAAATCCAAAAAAAGCTATATTGGATATGACATTACCAAAGTCCATCACTCAAACACAAAGCCTAAATGGCAAGATTGCAATCCTCAGTTGTTTTCTATCCCGAACTCTTGATAAATTGATATGGGGTCTCGTAAGACTTCTACACATAAAGTTTTACAATCCCCTAGGCAGTGTACCTAATCGTTGCAGTGTAGTATAGGCAAGACTCGAGGGTTGTTATCGTTCTCTAGGGGAATAGGTTAGGAAGGCTTAATCATGGTCTAACAGAATTCTAGGGGTTGAGAGAAGATTTTTTTGTGTTTTTATATTTATAAGAAAGCAGGTAAATCTATGGTTTGAGAGGTTGGTTTGTTGAACTAATAACTAAACTAAACATAATCTAATCTACTGGTGATAACTTTATGATAAACAAATGTATTTACCTAATCATGCACTACTCCTCAGATTGCTTCTCTTAGATCTGTTGCCTTGTCACACTTGTGATGATATGTGTAAGTATTTCCTAGGTCATGAACGGATTACACGAACCCGCCGTCTATTTAATATTCCGTTAGGGCAACGCACAAGTAAGGTAGTATGAAGACTATTACAAGGCCCCTAAGAGTATATTAAATGCATGTGAAATAACTTAAGAGGGATCAACCATATTAGGGGTAAGGTAGTATGAAGACTGTTACCGATGGCATCTTTTCTACACTACTCACGTTTCCTTAGACATATCAACAGTGATACAGACAAAAGCTGGTTTTCTAAAGCCTAACGCGCACATTCATCAACAAGAAGCAACATCAAAAGGATCTACAACCTAAGTTTCATGCAATCATAGATAAATACAAAGGGGGGTTTAGCCTCGCATGTTATAAAGAAAGTAAGAAGATAAATCAATCAAACAACACATAGACATATCGAATGATTAATGATAAATAACCTTACTTGATTAAAACATGGATTCAAGGTAGTACAATAAGGTTTTGAGGTCCTAAAAATGACCTATAAAGCTGCTAGAATGACTAGGGTTCGTCTCCCTAGATTTATACAAAGTTACACACTTAAAACCCTAAAAACGGATTTATATTTATAGAGATATCGATGCGACAAAGTCGCTTAGAAATCCTAATGCCATCTCCACGTAGATGATTCTAGATCCTCTTTAAGTCGGCCATGTCGTGACGTCGTCGCGAAATTCCTGACGTCGTCACTATATAGATCATGACGGCGTCGCAGACTGTTTGCATAAATCTTCAAGAGATTTGGTGTAGGTCCGTAATCTTGTATGTTTCTTCTCTAAAAGAGCCCAAGTCACGTGTATTTCCTCCAAAAGCCATCCAAGTGCTAAAAACCTGAAAACAAATGATTAAGCACATAATCTGGGCATATTTGCATGATTTAGGGGGTTAAGTGACTCCGAAATAGTGTATAAAATGACACCTCATCAAATACCCCTACACTTGGGATTTGCTTGTCCTCAAGCAAATGGGCTTTTCTACCTAGACAATAGCAATATTGGGGTCATTTAACCTACTCTTTAAAAGTATTTTATAACACAACCTTCTAGACCTCATAATTAATAGCACATAAAGTATATACTAGCACCTCACATAAGTGTTTGGGATTCTCTTTTTCACTCGGGTGTATAATAAACTATAACATAATAGGGAAACGGAAAATCAACACTCATTACCTGTCATAGCATATAAATTAACATAGGCTTGGTAAAGGATCAAACCTCCACCGCTAGGCGCAAGCATTATTCATTACTATCCAAGAGGTCTTTTAAAGGGTTGTGGGTTGTAGGTGTAAGATAACATTAATAGAAACGAAAACGGATGGGATACATTTGGGTGGTGACTTTTTGGGTGAATTTGAAGTGGAAGGGTTAGCTAATTATTTATAAGAATAGACGTTGGTTTTGTTGCGAAACCAAAGACTCAGACAAAATATACAAACTCTACACAACTCTACATCAATCTCTTTCTTCTTCTTTTCTTGACTCTATGATAAACATAACATAAGCAAATTGCAGCCCGTACATTTTTTTCACTCTTTTTTTATATACATTTTTTTCGTACACTTTTGCCCTGCCATTGCTTAAACATATAATACATCATGGGGGTTTATAGATACACCCCTACACATGAACTTTTACATACTCGATTATTTACAATCTAACTAATGACCTGATTTGAGATGGATCAACATAACATGGAGCTTATTGAGCTTTATTAGGGGTAATAAATTACTTCTTTCCCAATTCTTCATAAGATGAATATTACCATGAATCCCAATCGTTCCAAAACTGTATTTACAAGGATAAGAACTTAGCAACCGTGTACTCAATAAGTAACTTGGGTTAAAACAATAATGTACTAAAGGTGGGTACATACAAGGTAGGCTAAGGCGATTTGGGTATAACAATTGGTTTATGGGTGACAATGCTCTTCATTAATAGTCCGGCTTAACCAGAAAATTACGAGAACCGTGAAAAAGGATAGGCTCGGAGGGTTGTACTATGGGTATCATGCACTAAAAATGGGGGCATGAAATGGGTGTGGGATAGTTATATAGTCGATGTGACCATAATAACAATTACCAGTTTAAAACATGGGTTAATCCTAGTGCCTCTTTTCTAGCAAATCTTAATACTTACTATGTGGCCTCGGGATGCATCACAAAAACAAGTTTTAGAATTTAATATACTACCGATACACTTATATAATTTAATACCGATACATATGCTCCAAAAAAGGCAACAAAGACCATACGTACACATCCGTAACGATGGAATAGACACATATGACTGCATTCGAACCTTAACTTGAGAAAGCTAAAGGTACAAATTATCTTGGGTATCAATAATGGATACCCGAATTCCTAAAGATCTAAAGGCGAACCTCACATTTTAGGGTGGAATTTTGAGGATTTTTGTGCTAGTCATACACATTCCTATCCATGAGACGCTATTAATACTTGGTTTTCGTCAGTATGTGTCATAAAATATTTAAATTTGGGTCAAAATTACCTTTTTATGCTATGTTTCGATATATTACCCATCATTTTAAGGAACAAGCAAATGGAAAATAAAGGAATAGTTTCTAAGGCTTATTTCCTCTACACTAAAGTTGAACATTGTCTCCAATGTTCTATAGAAGTACCCATAAAAATGAATAAAGGGAAAAAACAAGGAAAAGAAACTAGTACTCTCCTGGTTTGCTCAATAATGGAGAAGAAACATGCGATAACTAGTTAAATCATCCACCAAGAATTGTCCAATGAAACCTCTTAAGAACTTCCAAGCTTCTTCTCGTCAAATATAGCCTGTAATCAATGACAAAGACAACTACACCAAGCATAAAATCGGCGGGATAGATATAAGTATAATGAGAGTTTAGGGTTTTGACTCTATGAAAACAGTAAAGACAGGATGAGAGTAATGATGTAATCATAGGTTTATGCAGATTTACAAAAGAATTACAAATTTTAAATATTGCACATTTTATTTTTCACAAATACTTGAAAAAATTCGAATTTTTACATTACTAGAGATGCGACGCCATCGGGTGTTAATCATAACGCCGTCTCCAGGGTCTGTAAAAATTTCTTCTTCGTTTCTAATGAGAAATTTCCAGCACGCAATTTTATTAGATAAATCTGAAGAAAGCACTGCATAAAAAACTTGGAATTAATCATTACAATCATATGACTCGAAACTGACGCGAATTAATCTAAACAATTTATTTTAAATATTTGAATTTGGTTCTAAAAAAGGGGATATATTCCCCTACACTTATTTTGTTGCAAAATACCTTTGATTGCAAATAAGACGAAGTTATAAACAAACAAAACATGATTACATAATTCATTCAAACATTATAAAACAAACAATAAAAAATTAAAACACACGACACTCCTAAGTGCGGTAAAAATAAACATTGGGTTGCCTTCCAAGAAGCGCTTTTCTTTATTTATGAGTCTTGTAGCTAGACTCGAAGTCACACGTCAAGTGTCATAGAAGTGGTCCAAGTCGATGATCTCCCTTGGACTTTCTCTCTCTTCGTCTGGATCAATCAGTCTAATCTTGGCATGCCATGCTCCATCTCCGTTTTTGGGTGGTTTGTTCTAGTTTATTGGGTTTTAATTAATTCCTTCGACACCTACATGTTACTCTTAAGGTTTATGAGTATGGCTCTTAGAAATTCAACCATTCTTCTAAACACAAGGACCTTGGTTTAAAAATGGGTTTTGCGATCCAATGCGATAAAGGTCCCAAAGGCCATTGCGTGATGCGTTGTTAGATCATTTTACTGAATAGATCTTAACCTTCAGCTTGCAAAGAGTTTGCTCCTTTAGATAATTCTAAAGAAACAATAATGAAACACTGAGTAAACACTATTGATTATGCGGAATCTAATCAATAATGCTAAAAAGAACAATATTGAATATCACAAAAGAACTTTTATATTAAACCTTGAATCTGACTAGGTTACAGATTATAAGCTATGATTACTATTCGATCTCTATGATCTGTGTAGAACTATATCTACTAACTATGCCTAGGGTTCCTTTTATAGACTAAGGAAACCCTAATGGGCTTTACAAAACGCGTACAAAGATCATGCATATCCTTTCCTAAGATATCTCATGCATATCTCATAAACGGTACTAACTATTATATACTAACGGTACTAACTAACTGATCAGTACTTAACACTTTGTACTATCAGTACTAATTACAACTAGCGCTACTAAGTAATATAACTAGCGGTACTAAGTTAGGAATGCATAATTCCCAACAGCGGATAACCCAAAGTATCCTTTTTTTATACGGGATAAACCAAAGTATCCTGGACCAATAACACCTAATATAACCATGATCATCAATAATACATTTTACTTGAAGATTAATATCAAAAGGAACATGGTGAGAACAACACAAGGTTAAGAATGAAGGATGGGAGAACCAATAGTAGTATAGCATATAAAAGCTTGGATGAATTGCTTTCGTCATTTTTAATGTGCTCACCCACATCAAAATCACCTTCGTGTGGACCATCGGCCTACAACTATATTTTGAGAATGATGAAGGATAGAGTTTGATGGGGTGGTTTAGGAGAGGCGGCTCAACATAGCCACCTAGGTCTGAGGATCAGACCCGCTCCGATACCATGTTAGATAATAGAAAACCCCGTAGGTGTAACTTTATTATTAACCACTATTTATAGATTAGAAAGACAACTGATAACATATAGTTTTTTAGCAAACTATTAGCTAAAATTCACAGATTTGATTATCCTTTGTCTTTACCAGGAACTGTTTGATCCTGGACTAGCCAACTCTTAACTGTGAAGCAAGGTGAGTTGAGAACCATACAATTTTTGGTAAATTGTCAACCATAAACGGATTTGAGAAGTCTTTACCATAAGCCGTTTGCTTATGGACTAGCCAGTTCTTATGCCTGTTAAGCATGGTGAACTGATGACCATTTGTTGTGTGGTCTTAGAACCAACACTCAAGGATCCTCCTCATCTCCATCAGAATCTTTAGGTTCTAACTCTGCAATCTGCTTCTTGACAAATCTAATCAGTTCCAAAGCCATAGTACTGTCTTCTTCAGTTTCTAACTTCAACTCTAGCAATTTTGACAGCACTTTCTTTGTCAAAGGATACTTATTCTCTACAAGCATATGAATGACTAATCCTTCATCAATCATTATAGTGTGTACCCCTGAAGAACTATGTAGCTTCCAGCTCACTATCTTCCAATTTTGCTATGCATTCCAAAACTCAACATTTCCACTTTGATTGAACATGATTATCAAATCTCCCCAAAGTATTTTGTCAAATCTTTCAGGTGTCTCATCTTGGTACCTGTTCATCACAAGTTGATATATAGCACATATATCATCTCTATCAAGTATGGAGAGCACTGTCATCAAAGTAATGAAGTATCTTCTTTGTCTATTACTTCTAGTCACCACATTAAGATAAACATCTTCTAACTCCTCAGTCTCATCATACTGTGGTTTGGTTGTAAGATACTCAGATCTCCATTCTATGATAGGACACTTCTTGTCAAGTATCTCATAATTCACTTCCTTATCCTCATCAGAAACTATATTTAAACACAATCTTAACTCTTCATCATCTTTAGAAGTGAACTTTCTTTTCTTAGACATTATCTTCTTCCTTGTACCAAGCTTTCTTTTTCTAATTTCTTCTTCTTCTTTAATTTATCCATTGACACTATCATCTTTCTTTACTCTCTTCTTAGAAGCATCAGCAGCTTGTTCATTCATCTCCTTAATCATTTTTTTATCTTCAGCATAACCAATATCAATGAAGCTATCATCAGACCTTTTTATCTTTTCATACAAAACTTATATTTCTTCAAAACTCTTGGTCTTCAGATTAGAATGCTTCTTGCCTTCAACATGCTTCAAATATGTCATCATTTGGTCCTAAGCTGATTTCTTGAAGGAGGTTTATTTCTGATAGCTTTAGATCTTTGTTGAGCAAGAAATCTTCTTTGGGCAGCAATGGTGTCATGAAGAAATTTGGCTCTCTGCTCAATAGTATACATCTCTCTCTCTTCCTCTTGAACCTTTTCAGCAAGTATCTTGTCAGCATTAAGTCTTGCCTGAATGAAATCATATTCATTAGAGAGTGCAACCTTTGTAGCTTCTTCCTTAGCCAACCTTTTCTTTTCCTCTTCAGCTTCCCACTCCTCTTGAACCTTTCTGGCCACCTCTTCATCATTAACAAGCTGTTTAAATTTCTCTTCAACTTCAGTAATATCTTCTGATTCAGTATCAGATTCATCTTCCTTTTCAATCTTCCCTTTGCCTTTAGCTTTTGTATCAATCTTAGGAAGAGGTCTCAAAGTCAATAGTGATCTTGTTAAAGTAGGCCTAGGTCTTTCAATCTCCTCAACATCCTTAAGCTCTACTCCTTTTTCCTTTTCCTTGAGCTTCTCCTTGTTCTGACTCATTATGATAAGGACTTGTGCAATGGTCTCATCATCACCAAAGACCGTTGGAGTAGGTGTTGAAGTAACTATTGGAGCTGTTGGAGTAGCACTTTTCCCTTCATTTTGATCAGCAGTACCTTCAACTTGTCTATCGGTACTAACTTTTGTATTGTCGGTATCTCCATCTTGCTTGTCAGTACTAACTGGAGCTTCACTACTTACTTCCTTCGCACTATCTAGGCGCGCGTTTCCTAGTCTCCTGTTTCTCATAGTAACGAATCGACGGCGGTAACATCCACTGAGTGCACAGCACCTGGGTGGTCGATCTCGCGTGAGGTGTTGGTTTTGTAGGTGATAGGGTGGAGCCTCAGACAATCATCTCACAAATTGACATGTTATATTGTGGACTCGAGGATCTATGACATGTCCACTATGGAGAGTGGAGGCGCTAACATGTGTAATACGTAGACTATATCTGACGAGCATAAGAACAGCAGAGCGCAGTGGTACTTGATCTTCACGGTGACTCTGAAGAGAGTGGAGCAGGTTATATAGGCTTACTCTTTGGCATTGTCAGTGACTAAGGGCATTTCCTAGCAACTCTTTGAAAGTCATGGGTAGTGAGGTCTTCACCCGTGTGATGGTCTGACATGATTGAGTATAGAAAGGTGTCTGAGGATACTGATTGTAACTGCGTAGATGCAATAATACACTCACTCTTCTCGGGCTATGTGATTTAGTCGTAGGGGCCATAGTAGTTACACATGGCAGCATATCCATTGTCTTTAACGCGTCGTCACCAAATATTTTCTTCAGGAGAAGTCTTTCCTTGCCAATCGTGGTCTAGGAGAGTCAAATTGGTCAACCTAGGCAGGCGAGTCTTTCGACACTTAACGCTAGCACATTTAATTAAGGTAGTGACATTTGCCACGTTGATAAGTGGTTTGCGGAATACTTTCTTCTTTAGCTGAATCTGGCTCTGCGCAATTCGGCTTAACAGATCCTCTCAGAGAGTGCTTCTGGTTACAGACACTCAGCACAGATACTAGGTCCTTGAAGTACTCAGGATGGGAGGACGTGGTTCGAGGTGTCAGATTATATAGCTCTAACTGCCAAAACACAACAGCTACGACAATTCGGTTCTGTTGTTGGAGTAGGAGTTGTTGGAGTAGGTGTTGAAGTCACTGTTGGAGCTATTCAAGTAGCACTTTTCCCTTCATTTTTATCAGCAGTACCTTTAACTTGTCTATCGGTACTAACTTTTGTACTGTCGGTATCTCCATCTTGCTTCTCAGTACTAACAGGAGCTTCAGTACTTACTTCCTTATCTGCACTTTCTTTCTCTTCTAACACCACAAAGCTTGACCTCCCCTCATCTTGATCATCCTCAGTCTCCATGTAGTCCAATGTATCATCTACATCCACAAAATCATCAAGATCTTCAAAAGCTGGATCTTTATGCACTGTAGGTTCAGCTTTGAAAGATTTGATACCCTTGGAAGATTTGACAGATTTCCTCCCCTGTTTGGATACATACTCCTTTTGTACCCCCTTTTTCTTCAGAGAAGTCTTTCTTGCCAATCGTGTCTTTAATGCAACACTCTTCATCCAGGCTTTGTGATGTGTGATAAGTGGTTTGACTACTTTCTTTAGCTTCTTGACCTGAGCCTTCAAATCTTTAATTTCTTTAGCCTGAGCTGTGACCGGTTTACATAAAGACACACAAAGGTCATATACACTTTGGAGTGTCAGGCCATCCTCATTCCCTGAGAGGGATATATCATTGGATGACTGACCTCCATGATTCCCACCAGAACCCTCTGGATTAGAATCAGGAACAACTATAGAAGGAGAAGGTCTAGGAGAAGGGTGAGTCTGTGTCTGAGGTTGGTCTTCACTTAGGTGAGGAGGAAAGGGTATGGGTTGGGAATCAGATAGTCTTTCTGAAGCCTCACCCTCATCCTCTGTTTGTTGAACCAACTTAGAATCAAATAAAGGTGTAACCTTCCTGAAAAGTTCTTACCCTTTTTAACCAAAATGTCAATACCTTTTTAGTTAGGGTTGGGACTGGAAAGTGGTCCAAGGGGACAGGTACATCTTTTAACTGATTGCTCAAAAAAATTTGTAAAAATCTTGGATACATTACAAACTTCTTAGTTGCATCCAAGTGTCGTATCATGCCACCAAAAATTAATTATATGGCTAGAGCAACCACTATCCACCACTGCATGATCCTGTAACAAGATCTCTGGATTGCCCGGCACAAAAAGTAAGAGAATTAGTATCTCTTAGGGATCCAAGTCATTACAGACTTGGAAATCCCTTTTGGGTCAACATACTCAACCTTCTTGAGCATGAATGATCCATTGTTTTTGGACACATGATCCATGTAATTTCCCTTAGGCCTCCAAACCTATCTTGACTTTTTAAGGTCAGTATCCAGCTTACCCATACCAATATTAACTATTGTTCTTGTCCCAACAGTAGTCATATTTTGAATCCCAAAAGTTTTAACATCTTGTTTTAAGTCTTTGGGTTTAAAAGCTGGTTTTATGTATTAAGACCTCTTGATAGGTGAATATGAGCCTCTTGGTCTTACATTGTCCATTCTTGGGTAAATAGGTCTAGTAGCATAAACATGTCTAGCAGTACTAACACTTGGCCTAGCAGTACTAACTGGCCTAGCAGTACTAACTTTGTGAACTATTCCTTTCTTATTTTGCTTCACAGGAGTAATCAATCATGTTCTTGTTAGAACTCCTTATAGGACAAAAGTCTTTCTTAAATGAGGGTATTTCAATTTATTTGAAATTTTTTGGTGATTTACCCTTTTAGCATTATCACATACTAGTTTGCCTTCCCTTTGATCAGTATTAACCACATTTTTCAGCTTAGGCTCTTGACACTTTTTGTCATGAAAATTACAATTTTTGATCTGATGGTTAGTACTTTAACAAACAAAACAATCTTTTACTTTCCTAAAACTAATTCCTTGTTTCCGAGAATTTTGACCACTTTTATCATCTCTAGTCTTAACTGTTTGAGTCTCAAGTCTAACTGTTTGCACTTCATACACTTCTTCCTCATCATCTGAGTTCTAATCCTTAATGATAACTCTATCTATGTTAATCTTATGATTAGACACAACTGACTCACTGGCTGTCTTAGACTTTTCAGTATTTGCATCGTTTGTTTTACGTGCAGTCTCACTTGTTTTTGTATTAAGCTCAGTTGTTTGTGACTCAATGATTTTATTTCTAATGGCATATTCATCTAATCCTGCAAATGATATATCAGCTTTTGGGGTTAAGAAGTTCCCTGTTATGGGAGGGGGAACAGTATGATACCCATCTGCTTTGTAAGACCTATCATTAGCTGGTGTGGACTCTTCATCACTTGATCTAACATAAAAAATACTCAAACTATTCTCACTATTAGTTTCATGATTGCTACTTAATTCATTCAATTGTGTGCCATATCCTAAATCAGTTTTATCTCTAGCACTCATTTGACTGTTAAGTGTTTCATCTATATTCTTGAATGAATCTTCCCATTTTGCAATCTTATCTTTTAACTCATCTCTTTCCTTAACAACTTTTTCTAATTCCAGATTTAGGTTGTTAATTTTTATTTCTCTACATTTAAGCTCATACTTTTGAAATTCATCATCACACCCCCAGCCAATTCATTCTTCATGTCCCAAAATCCTAGATTCTAGGGACTCTAAGGCTATCTCTTAAACCCTTGATTTCTAGTTTTGCTTTGGTTATGTTTTTAAGGTTAGGTACAAGTACCAATGATCCAGCCAGAACCGGAGGGATCTGCCCAGGGACAATCCACTAGTTAGTGTAGAAGTCCTTAGGTATGACATAAAAAAGGAGAAAAAATGAGAATAAGGGAATAGTGCTGACTGAAATGGAGCTAGTACTGGAATAAACCCAACAAGGTTCTAGTCATGAAGTCTCGGTAAGCACTGAAGGGGTTGAAGAATTAAAAAGAATAGTAAGGATAAAGGGTGAAAAGAAAGAAGCCCTCCATACACTTAGGCAGAAATCGGGTCAATACATATGCTGCCAGAATCACTAAGATGATTGCTGACATTGAAGATCGACATCATGGACCCAGTGATGCAATGCATAACCCTCCCTAGCCACTCAGAATCTCTTAAAAGATTTATGTTTCATTTCTCACGGAGACTAAACGTGTAATCTATTGACTTTCTCACTCCGAGTTAGTTGATATTGAAAAGGTGGCAGTCTGCTCCATGTTACACCCCCACAATCGGACGGCAGCGGAATAGTAACATTGGGGTGCGACTTTAAGGCACAAAGTACAAGTCACAGAAAACGACCTCAAAAGAGACGTTTAATAAAATGTCACATTCAATTTAATTAAAAATGTCAGAGTTAAATAGGTTCCATTTATAATGTATTAGAAAACATTGTCAAAACGTTTGTCAAATAGTACTCAAGTTATTAAGCCTTCAAAAATATATATCCGCGCGACTCGAATGCTCCCAATGCTCCACTAGCAAAATAGTAACCTGAAAATACATGCTAAAACGTCAACAATAATGTTGGTGAATTCATAGGTTTAAGTAAAAAGCAGTATTGAAATAATTTAAGAAATATTTCAGAAGAAAAGTAGCGTTACAACATTTAAAAGTGTTATTTCTGAAATCCATCTGAAATCCAAGTAGTGATTTAATAAATCTAGTAATGTTCAGTAGTGGACCACAAGATCGAAGTAATGGTGGACTAAGTACGTATTCCGAAGTCCAAAACAAGTAATGTAGACAAGAGAAACAAATTCACCAAGTCTAAGTATATATTATTGCACTAAGCTCATGACCCCGAAGCCTTAACTAGATTTGTGCCCCAATCAGAATATAGGATGCTTGCCAACAACCTAACACCTCTCAATGTTAAATGCACCCGATCAAACTAGTGACCCAAGTAAGGTGGGGATTGTCAATCCCGATAGATCTATCCACAACACTCGCGCTTACTACAATAGCAATTAACGGTTCATGATAAGTAGGGACTTCACGGCAATAAGGTAACTTAGCAATAATATTCAGGCAGTAATCTGGATAGCATACACTTTGTAAACACTTGTGTCCATAGTAAAACAATCATGTTGTTCAAAATTCAAGGTTTTCAAAGTATAGGTATTCAATGATCTCAAATCAGGTAGTAGAAAAATCAAGCTTTGGTAAAAATAGTCAGGTAATTGTACTGTAGTAAAATATACGAGTTTGTAAAAGAGCATGTATTCCCCTCGCGGGTTTATAAAACATTGAAAAGATTTAAAATGCGAGACTATGAACTCACCTTGATGTTGCAGAGCAACTAGCAGAAATGCAAATAATAAGCACAGCACGAACGAAAAATGGAACGGCTCGACCAAGAAGTTGTAACTTAACTTAACGGCTAAGTCCCACTAGCCTAGGATATGGTATTTGGGTTCCCCGATAATTGGTTACGTCAACGCGACACGTTGATAAAGGATTGAGGTTTCAAGTTGTAATAATTTAGTGGTTGGTTAAATAAAATAAATCAAGAAGTAACCGCAAAGTGTGTAATATATTCCGTATATATTAAATATGAAAAAGAAACGATTATATAATTCATATGGTGAATTATATAATAAAGACAAACAATGTTTTACAAGTATTATGTAAGAAACGTGAGAAAATAATGGTAACAATATAATTCGACACTTTTTCAAAAGTCACTAATTAAATTAATAAAGAGTTCTTGCATAAAAGTAAACATGCGTTTTAAAGTTACGAATTAAATAAGTTCGTTTTTATAGTTTTTACAAAACTTATTATTTTGTCTATTAGTCGAAAATTATAAAATAATATTTTATAATTTAGTATTTCGTTTCCTCGACAGGTTTTAGTTAAAATAGTTATCTCGTTTGTAAAAGTATGATTTTCGATTATTCTCCGGGTTATTGTAAAATCACAATTTAATAATCTTAAAAACTATATATATAACTTTGTCATTTGATCGGGTTTCTAAAATAATATAAACTTCAATGACAATTTACTAAGTATAACAATTTTTAGAAATTTCGGCATGACTTTGCCGTTTATACGACGTTTCCATTTTTACCAAACTCAAAGTTTTCCCCTCTTTAATCAATTCGTGTTGCAAAATATCCGCGTATTTCAATATATATCTATACGAGATAAAGCAATTAACAAAAATAAGCTAAACCAAACACACCCTATATGTTGTAAAATACAAAACCAAACGCCCTATATGGGCAGCCTTAAACCCAGTTCCAAACAGCCCCTTACGGGCAGTTTTAAACCCATATCCAAACACCCCTTAATGGCAGTTAACCACCGAAACAAACACCCCTTTTCGAGCATGGTTATCAACCGAAATAAAAGAATAAAACCAACTAAATTCATTAAAACAAAACAAGTTAAAACAAACACAACCGCATAAAGTTTATTACTAGTTTTACACAAAATGAAACCATCCAACTTGGAGTATAATGGGTGGGGCGGTGGTGGTCTAGGCGGCTGTTGGTGGCCTGTTATGGTGGTGGCAGCCGTGGCGGCTGTGGTGCGAAGGTGGAGATGGTGTGGCAGGCGTAACGGGATGGTGACGAAGGTGATATGGTGGTGAGTGTGTCGGCTGTGACGTGAGGAGGGTGAATAGGTGATGATGGTGACGAGTGGTGGTGGTGTTGTTGGTGATGGTGGCGGTGTCGGTGTGGTGGTTTCGGTGGGGTGGCAGCGGGTGGCGTTGGAGATGATATGATGGTGATGTTGATGGTGGCGTGGTGATGTGATGGTGCTGACGGCTGAGCTAATAGACACAACCAAAAAAAACAAAAATGGAAGGAGGGGGGCGGCGCGTGGAGAAGCGTGAGTGTGGGGATCGGGTAGATCGGGCGATGAGAATCGTTTTTGGTTTCGGTCGAAAAAGTCCGCCGAAAAACTTTTCCGGCGGCGGCGGCTGGCCGAAAATAGGGAGGGAGAGAGGAGAGGAGAGGGAGTGAGGAAGATGATGTATTGTGTGTGTGTTTTATATATTGAAATGAAAATGATATAAAAAAATTATATATATAATAAAAGTTTTAAATATTTTTTGATAAGTGTTAATAGTATGGGTTGCTTTGTTATTATTCCCCAGGGGACTAAAAGGTATAACTTGTTGAGAAACTTTTAGAAAATATGTGGGTTTGGGGTATTTTGAGCGACTTAACGGATGATTCAAATCTTGAAACTTGCGCCATTGTTTTCCAAATCATTTTTCTGATAAAAATGAGTATTTACTTGATAGTATTTCATAAATATTTTTATAACTTTATAAAAAATATTTGTTATTTATTTTGTGAACCTCGGTTTACATAAGAACGAATTTTTGATTCGGTAGTTCGCGTTATCAACAACGATTAAAATAGATAACATATTAAATGTTTATATTTAATATTTTTTATTAATGTATAGTGATACATTAAAAATAAATTTAATTATTGTGTGTGTCGGTACTTGTTGGTGTGCAGTTTCAAAACTTTGCGGGCTGTTTTAGCCCTCTTCTGCTTGTTTTCATGTCTCGGGTTAAAACTAAAAAAGTTGTTTGAATATTCGTTTTAACATCAAAATTGCTTTAGGGTCCGTATCTGTGAAATCGTGATTTTAGTGGTTTGTTTTTGATAAATCAACTATGAATTAATATATATCCCTTTTTCGTTTTCGAATCAAATAATTTAAAAATAAATTTTATAAACGACAAACATGTAATAATAAATATGATTTATTATTTAAATATGTTTCGAAAATTGACGGTTGTTACAGTCTTCCCACCTTAAGAGAGCGCCGTCCCGGTGCTCAATTTGTTTTATTCGTCCTTGGTTTACTAGTGATTAGATGAGTGGATATACCTAGGTCATCGTCGAGGTTCCAACGAAAATTTGAGTGAACAAAGGTCAAAGCATAGGATATATGCAATCGATATGAGCGAATGAATCAAATGTAATGAGAATCTTCAAATGGAAGGATGGAATACATGACTCGAAGAAAAGCCATTGGAACGAAGAATTTAACAAGTCGTCAATTCTTGAAAGTGGTTAATGATTTATTACTATTAGATTATCAAGTTCGCGGCGGTCGATACACATTCGGAAAAATCCATATAACAAAGCACGAGTCGAAAGAAATTCATAGCCCAAGGAATGATTCATACGGACGAACACACGCTATGTCGGATAACATAAGCCCACTCATTTATAATTTGTCACTTACAAAAAAGAGGGTCCCAATCCTTGTAAGTTAGAATTTAAAAACTTATGGTTCGGGTAATTTATAATTTCCTTATTCAAAAAATTGGGGGGGGGGGGAAGATAGCGTCCCTAATTCATTTTCAATAAGACGATTATAAATTATCCTACTTAAGTATCGCCGGCACAAAAACACAATATCAAAACAATAGATTACGAAACAACGTATACGATCAAAAGCATAGGAAGAGTGTTCCAACTCAAAGTGGAGTGGTAAAGTAATCGGCATTGGTGTTCGAGAGAGTAATTGAGAAATCAGAAAGTACGGGATAATCGGAGTGATCAATATTTATATAACTGACTAATATAAGGTAAATAGTAAGGCGTCATAAGATAGGGGGAATCGGTAGAAAGGAATCATAAGAAAGTATTTAAATACTCGTTATCCCAATATATTAGTAGTAGAGAATACAAAAGGAGAGTTATAAGGAATCAGGGAGCATGCGCGCGTAGATATCAGACAACGGTGAAAGACTCTTAAAATTTTTCAGAAAACGGTTATAGTTTAGGTTTTGAAAACGACCTAGTTCTCTACAACCAGTGCTCTGATACCAATCTGTTACACCCCCAAAATCGGTCTGCAGTGGAATGGTAACATTGGGGTGCGACTTTAAGGCACAAAGTACAAGTCACGGGAAACGACCTCAAAGGAGACGTTTAATAAAATGTCACATTTAATTTAGTAAAAATGCCAGAGTTAAATAGGTTCCATTTATAATGTATTAGAAAACATTGTCAAAACGTTTGTCAAATAGTACTCAGTTATTAAGCCTTCAAAAATATATATCTGGCGACTCGAATGCTCCCAATGATCCACTAGTAAAATAGTAACCCTAAAAATACATGCTAAAACCGTTCAACAATAATGTTGGTGGAATTCATGGTTTCAAGTAATAAAAGCAGTATGAAAATAATTTAAGAAATATTTTCGTAAGAAAAGAAGCGTTACAACATTTAAAAGTGTTATTTCTGAAATCCATCTGAAATCCAGGTAGTGATTTAATAAATCTAGTAATGTTCAGTGGTGGACCACAAGATCGAAGTAATGGTGGACTAAGTACGTATTCCGAATCCAAAAAACAAGTAGGTTAGACAAGGGGAACACATTACAAGTCTATATATATAACACAGGTATTATTGCACTAAGCTCATGACCCCGAAGCCTTAACTAGATTTGTGCCCCAATCAGAATATTTAGGAAGCCTTGCCAACAACCTAACACCTTTCAATGTTAAATGCACCCGATCAAACTAGTGACCCAAGTAAGGTGGGGATTGTCAATCCCGATAGATCTATCCACAACACTCACGCTTACTACAATAGCAATTAACGGTTCATGATAAGTAGGGAATTCACGGCAATAAGGTAACTTAGCAATAATATTCAGCAGAAATCTGGATAGATACACTCTTGTAAACACTTGTGTCAGTAGTAAAAACATATGTCTAAAATTCACGGTTACAAATATTGGTATTCACGATCTCAAAATCATGTATATTAAACAAATCAAAACTTAGTAAAAATAATCATGTAAGCTTACGTATAGAAATAATAAGTTTATGTAGTAAAACAGAAGCACGCATTCTCACCCGAAAACAGTTTAAGAAAACGATTTAAAGAGAAAAGGTGGGGCTATGAACTCACATTGATGATGAAGAACGATTGGCGGAATGCGCATATTAAAGCACGGCACAAACGGAAAAGAAACTGCTTGACCCAATAAGTAGCAACTAATCTTAACGGCTAAGTCCCACTAGCCTAGGATATGGTATTTGGTTCCCCGATAATTGGTTACGTCAACGCGACACGTTGATAAAGGATTGAGGTTTCAAGTTGTAATAGTTTGGTGGTTGGTTAAATAAAATAAATCAAGAAGTAACCACAAAGTATGTAATATATTCCGTATATATTACATATGAAAAAGAAACAATTATATAATTCATGTGGCGAATCATATAATAAAGACAAACAATGCTTTACAAGTATTATGTAAGAAATGTGAGAAAATAATGGTAACAATATAATTCGACACTTTTTCAAAAGTCACTAATTAAATTAATAAAGAGTTCTTGCATAAAAGTAAACATGCGTTTTAAAGTTACGAATTAAATAAGTTCGTTCTTATAGTTTTTACAAAACTTATTATTTTGTCTATTAGTCGAAAATTATAAAATAATATTTTATAATTTAGTATTTCGTTTCCTCGACAAGTTTTAGTTAAAATAGTTATCTCGTTTGTAAAAGTATGATTTTTCGATTAATTTCCGGGTTTTGTTAAACACAAATTTTAATAATCTAAAAACTTATATATACTTTGTCATTTGATCGGGTTTCTAAAATAATATAAACTTCAATGACAATTTACTAAGTATAACAATTTTTAGAAATTTCGGCATGACTTTGCCGTTTATACGACGTTTCCATTTTTACCAAACTCAAAGTTTTCCCTTCTTTAATCAATTCGTGTTGCAAAATATCCGCGTATTTCAATATATATCTATACGAGATAAAGCAATTAACAAAAGTAAGCTAAACCAAACACACCTTATATGTTGTAAAACACAAAACCAAACGCCCTATATGGGCAGCCTTAAACCCAGTTCCAAACAGCCCCTTATGGGCCGTTAACACCAAAACCAAACACCCCCTTTAGGCAGTTTTAAACCCATATCCAAACACCCCTTAATGGCAGTTAACCACCGAAACAAACACCCCTTTTCGGGCATGTTTACCAACCGAAATAAAAGAATAAAACCAACTAAATTCATTAAAACAAAACAAGTTAAAACAAACACAACCGCATAAAGTTTATTACTAGTTTTACACAAAATGAAACCATCCAACTTGGAGTATAATGGGTGAGGCGGTGGTGGTCTAGGCGGCTGTTGGTGGCCTGTTATGGTGGTGGCAGCCGTGGCGGCTGTGGTGCGAAGGTGGAGATGGTGTGGCAGGCGTAACGGGGTGGTGACGAAGGTGATATGGTGGTGAGTGTGTCGACTGTAACGTGAGGAGGGTGAAGAGGTGATGATGGTGACGAGTGGTGGTGGTGTTGTTGGTGATGGTGGCGGTGTCGGTGTGGTGGTTTCGGTGGGGTGGCAGCGGGTGGCGATGGAGATGATATGATGGTGATGTTGATGGTGGCGTGGTGATGTGATGGTGCGACGGCTGAGCAACGGAGGAGGGGGGCAGCGCGTGGAGAAGCGTGAGTGTGAGGATCGAGTAGATCGGGCGATGAGAATCGTTTTTGGTTTCGGTCGGAAAAGTCCGCCGGAAAACTTTTCCGACGGCGGCGGCGTGGTGGCTGGCGGCTGGCCGGAAATGGGGAGGGAGAGAGGAGAGGGAGTGAGGAAGATGATGTATTGTGTGTGTGTTTTATATATTGAAATGAAAATGATATAAAAAATTTTTATATATATAATAAAAGTTTTAAATTTTTTTGATAAGTTGTTAATAGTATAGGGTTGCTTTTGTAAATATTCCCTCAGGGACTAAAAGTGTAATTGTTGAGAAACTTTTATAAAATATTGGTTCGGGGCTCATTTGAGCAACTTAACGGATGATTTAAAATACGAAACTTGCGCCATTGTTTTCCAAATCATTTTTCTGATAAAAATTGAGTTTTGCTTTGATAGTATTTCTTAAAATATTTTTTTATAAACATTTATAAAAAATAATTTGTTATTTATTTGGTGGACTCGGTTAAAATAAAACGTGAAATTTTTAATTTCGGATTTCGTGTTATCACATCGATAATAAATATATTATTAATGTTTTTAATTTTAATATTTTTATTAAATAAATAGTGATAATTAAAAATAAATTTAATTATTTGTGTGTGTCGGTACCCGTTGTGTGCAGTTTTCAAAACTTTGCGAGGCTGTTTTAGCCCTCTTCTGCTTGTTTTCAAGTCTCGGGTAAAGCTAAAAAGTTGTTTGAAATATCGTTTTACATCAAATTGCTTTAGGGTTTGAATCGTGAAAACATGATTTAGTGGTTCGTTTTTGATAAATCAACTATGAATTAATTATATCCTTTTTTCTCGAGTTTCGAATCAAATAATTTAAAATTAAATTTTATAAACGACAAACATGTAATAATAAATATGATTTATTATTTAAATATGTTCCGAAAATTGACGGTTGTTACAGTCTTCCCACCTTAAGAGAGCGCCGTCCCGGTGCTCAATTTGTTTTATTCGTCCTTGGTTTACTAGTGATTAGATGAGTGGATATACCTAGGTCATCGGTCGAGGTTACACCGAAAATTTAAGTGAACAAAGGTCCAAAGCATAGGCTATAATGCAATCGATTGAGCGAATGAATCAACTGTATGGGAATCTTCAATGAAAGGATGAGAATACATGACTCGAAGAAATGCCATTGGAACGAAGAATTTAACAAGTCGTCAATTCTTGAAAGTGGTTAATGATTTATTACTATTAGATTATCAAGTTGCGGCGGTCGATACCATTCGAAATATCCAATATAACAAAAGCACGAGTCGAAAGAAATTCATAGCCCAAGGGAATGATTCATACGGACGAACACACGCTATGTCGGATAACATAAGCCCACTCATTTATAATTTGTCCACTTACAAATAAGAGGGCGGGGCCCATCCCTTGTAAGTAAGGAATTTATAAAACTTATGGTTCGGTAATTATAATTCCTTATTCAAATGAAGAATCGTCCTAATTCATTTCAATAAGATGATTATAAATCATCCTACTTAAGTATCGCCGGCACAAAAACACAATATCAAACAATAGATTACGAAACAACGTATACGATCAAAAGCATAGGAAGAGTGTTCCAACTCAAAGTGGAGTGGTAAAGTAATCGGCATTGGTGTTCGAGAGAGTAATTGAGAAATCAGAAAGTACGGGATAATCGAAGTGATCAATATTTATATAACTGACTAATATAAGGTAAATAGTAAGGCGTCATACGATAGACGTAAGAAAGCGAAATCATAAGCAAGTATTAAATACTCGTTATCCATATAATAGTAGTAGAGATACAAAAGAGAGCTTATAAAGGATCAGGAAGCATGCGCGCGCGGATATCGGACAATGATGAAAGAATCTTAAAATTTTTTGAAAAACGGTTATAGTCCAGGTTTTGAAAACGACCTAGTTCTCTACAACCAGTGCTCTGATACCAATCTGTAACACCCCCAAAATCGGCGGAGCGGAATAGTAACATTGGGGTGCGACTTTAAGGCACAAAGTACAAGTCACAGAAAACGACCTCAAAAGAGACGTTTAATAAAATGTCACATTCAATTTAATTAAAAATGTCAGAGTTAAATAGGTTCCATTTATAATGTATTAGAAAACATTGTCAAAACATTTGTCAAATAGTACTCAAGTTACTAAGCCTTCAAAAATATATATCTACGCGACTCGAATGCTCCCAATGCTCCACTAGTAAAATAGTAACCTGAAAATACATGCTAAAACGTCAAAAAATAATGTTGGTGAATTCATAGGTTTAAGTAAAAAGCAGTATTGAAATAATTTAAGAAATATTTCAGAAGAAAAGTAGCGTTACAACATTTAAAAGTGTTATTTCTGAAATCCATATGAAATCCAAGTAGTGATTTAATAAATCTAGTAATGTTCAGTAGTGGACCACAAGATCGAAGTAATGGTGGACTAAGTACGTATTCCGAAGTCCAAAACAAGTAAGGTAGACAAGGGAAACACATTCACCAAGTCTAAATATTAAACAGGTTTATTGCACTAAAAAAGGCCTCATGACCCCAAAGCTTACTAGATTTGTGCCCAATAAGATATAGGATGCTTGCCAACAACCTAACACCTCTCAATGTTAAATGCATCCGATCAAACTAGTACCCAAGTTCAGGTGGGGATTGTCAATCCGATAGATCTATCCATAACACTCGCGTTACTACAGTAGCAATTAACGGTTCATGATAAGTAGGGACTTCACGGCAATAAGGTAACTTAGCAATAATATTCAGGCCAGAAATCTGGGCTAGCATACATTTGTAAAAAACATTTGTGTCCGTAGTAAACAACTCATGTCTAAATTCACGGTTTCAAAATATAGGTTATTCACGATCTCAAATCATGTAGTAAACAAATCAAACTTAGTAAAAATAATCATTAAACACTTAGTCTAGAAATCAAAAAGTTTATGTAGTAAAACGGAGCTCTGCATTTCACCCGAAAATAGTTTAAGAAAACCATTAAAAGAGAAAAGGTGGGGCTATGAACTCACATTGATGTTGTAGAACGATTGGCGGGAATGCGCATATTAAGCACGGCACAAACGGAAAACGAAACGGCTTGACCAATAAGTTGCAACTAATCTTAACGGCTAAGTCAACACTAGCCTAGATAATGTATTTGGGTTCCCCAATAATTGGTTACGTCAACGCGACACGTTGATAAAGGATTGAGGTTTCAAGTTGTAATAGTTTGGTGGTTGGTTAAATAAAATAAATCAAGAAGTAACCGCAAAGTGTGTAATATATTCCGTATATATTACATATGAAAAAGAAACGATTATATAATTCATATGGTGAATTATATAATAAAGACAAACAATGCTTTACAAGTATTATGTAAGAAACGTGAGAAAATAATGGTAACAATATAATTCGACACTTTTTCAAAAGTCATTAATTAAATTAATAAAGAGTTCTTGCATAAAAGTAAACATGTGTTTTAAAGTTACGAATTAAATAAGTTCGTTTTTATAGTTTTTACAAAACTTATTATTTTGTCTAATAGTCGAAAATTATAAAATAATATTTTATAATTTAGTATTTCGTTTCCCCGACAGGTTTTAGTTAAAATAGTTATCTCGTTTGTAAAAGTACGATTTTCGATTATTCTCCGGGTTTTGTAAAATCACAATTTAATAATCTTAAAAACTTATATATAACTTTGTCATTTGATCGGGTTTCTAAAATAATATAAACTTCAATGACAATTTACTAAGAATAACAATTTTTAGAAATTTCGGCATGACTTTGCCGTTTATACGACGTTTCCATTTTTACCAAACTCAAAGTTTTCCCTTCTTTAATCAATTCGTGTTGCAAAATATCCGCGTATTTCAATATATATCTATACGAGATAAAACAATTAACAAAAGTAAGCTAAACCAAACACACCTTATATGTTGTAAAACACAAAACCAAACGCCCTATATGGGCAGCCTTAAACCCAGTTCCAAACAGCCCCTTATGGGCCGTTAACACCAAAACCAAACACCCCCTTTAGGCAGTTTTAAACCCATATCCAAACACCCCTTAATGGCAGTTAACCACCGAAACAAACACCCTTTTTCGGGCATGTTTACCAACCGAAATAAAAGAATAAAACCAACTAAATTCATTAAAACAAAACAAGTTAAAACAAACACAACCGCATAAAGTTTATTACTAGTTTAACAAAATGAAAAACCATCCAACTTGGAGTATAATGGGTGGGGCGGTGGTGGTCTAGGCGGCTGTTGGTGGCCTGTTATGGTGGTGGCAGCCGTGGCGGCTGTGGTGCGAAGGTGGAGATGGTGTGGCAGGCGTAACGGGGTGGTGACGAAGGTGATATGGTGGTGAGTGTGTCGACTGTGACGTGAGGAGGGTGAAGAGGTTGATTGGTGACGAGTGGTGGTGGTGTTGTTGGTGATGGTGGCGGTGTCGGTGTGGTGGTTTCGGTGGGGTGGCAGCGGGTGGCGTTGGAGATGATATGATGGTGATGTTGATGGTGGCGTGGTGATGTGATGGTGCTGACGGCTGAGCTAATAGACACAACCAAAAAAAACAAAAATGGAAGGAGGGGGGCGGCGCGTGGAGAAGCGTGAGTGTGGGGATCGGGTAGATCGGGCGATGAGAATCGTTTTTGGTTTCGGTCCGAAAAGTCCGCCGGAAAACATTTCCGACGGCGGCGGCGTGGTGGCCGACGGCTGGCCGAAAATGGGGAGGGAGAGAGGAGAAGGAGTGAGGAAGATGATGTATTGTGTGTGTGTTATTATATATTGAAATGAAAATGATATAAAAAAATTATATATATAATAAAAGTTTTAAATATTTTTTGATAAGTGTTAATAGTATGGGTTGCTTTGTTATTATTCCCCAGGGGACTAAAAGGTATAACTTGTTGAGAAACTTTTAGAAAATATGTGGGTTTGGGGTATTTTGAGCGACTTAACGGATGATTCAAATCTTGAAACTTGCGCCATTGTTTTCCAAATCATTTTTCTGATAAAAATGAGTATTTACTTGATAGTATTTCATAAATATTTTTATAACTTTATAAAAAATATTTGTTATTTATTTTGTGAACCTCGGTTTACATAAGAACGAATTTTTGATTCGGTAGTTCGCGTTATCAACAACGATTAAAATAGATAACATATTAAATGTTTATATTTAATATTTTTTATTAATGTATAGTGATACATTAAAAATAAATTTAATTATTGTGTGTGTCGGTACTTGTTGGTGTGCAGTTTCAAAACTTTGCGGGCTGTTTTAGCCCTCTTCTGCTTGTTTTCATGTCTCGGGTTAAAACTAAAAAAGTTGTTTGAATATTCGTTTTAACATCAAAATTGCTTTAGGGTCCGTATCTGTGAAATCGTGATTTTAGTGGTTCGTTTTTGATAAATCAACTATGAATTAATATATATCCTTTTTCGTTTTCGAATCAAATAATTTAAAAATAAATTTTATAAACGACAAACATGTAATAATAAATATGATTTATTATTTAAATATGTTTCGAAAATTGACGGTTGTTACAGTCTTCCCACCTTAAGAGAGCGCCGTCCCGGTGCTCAATTTGTTTTATTCGTCCTTGGTTTACTAGTGATTAGATGAGTGGATATACCTAGGTCATCGTCGAGGTTCCAACGAAAATTTGAGTGAACAAAGGTCAAAGCATAGGATATATGCAATCGATATGAGCGAATGAATCAAATGTATTGAGAATCTTCAAATGGAAGGATGGAATACATGACTCGAAGAAAAGCCATTGGAACGAAGAATTTAACAAGTCGTCAATTCTTGAAAGTGGTTAATGATTTATTACTATTAGATTATCAAGTTCGCGGCGGTCGATACACATTCGGAAAAATCCATATAACAAAGCACGAGTCGAAAGAAATTCATAGCCCAAGGAATGATTCATACGGACGAACACACGCTATGTCGGATAACATAAGCCCACTCATTTATAATTTGTCACTTACAAAAAAGAGGGTCCCAATCCTTGTAAGTTAGAATTTAAAAACTTATGGTTCGGGTAATTTATAATTTCCTTATTCAAAAAATTGGGGGGGGGGGGAAGATAGCGTCCCTAATTCATTTTCAATAAGATGATTATAAATCATCCTACTTAAGTATCGCCGGCACAAAAACACAATATCAAACAATAGATTACGAAACAACGTATACGATCAAAAGCATAGGAAGAGTGTTCCAACTCAAAGTGGAGTGGTAAAGTAATCGGCATTGGTGTTCGAGAGAGTAATTGAGAAATCAGAAAGTACGGGATAATCGAAGTGATCAATATTTATATAACTGACTAATATAAGGTAAATAGTAAGGCGTCATAAGATAGGGGGAATCGGTAGAAAGGAATCATAAGAAAGTATTTAAATACTCGTTATCCCAATATATTAGTAGTAGAGAATACAAAAGGAGAGTTATAAGGATTCAGGAAGCATGCGCGCGCGGATATCGGACAATGATGAAAGAATCTTAAAAATTTTCGAAAAACGGTTATAGTCTAGGTTTTGAAAACGACCTAGTTCTCTACAACCAGTGCTCTGATACCATCTGTCACACCCCCCAAAATCGGACGGCAGCGGAATAGTAACATTGGGGTGCGACTTTAAGGCACAAAGTACAAGTCACAGAAAACGACCTCAAAAGAGACGTTTAATAAAATGTCACATTCAATTTAATAAAAATGTCAGAGTTAAATAGGTTCCATTTATAATGTATTAGAAAACATTGTCAAAACGTTTGTCAAACAGTACTCAGTTATTAAGCCTTCAAAAATATATATCTGGCGACTCGAATGCTCCCAATGCTCCACTAGTAAAATAGTAACCCTAAAAATACATGCTAAAACCGTTCAACAATAATGTTGGTGGAATTCATGGTTTCAAGTAATAAAAGCAGTATGAAAATAATTTAAGAAATATTTTCGTAAGAAAAGAAGCGTTACAACATTTAAAAGTGTTATTTCTGAAATCCATCTGAAATCCAGGTAGTGATTTAATAAATCTAGTAATGTTCAGTGGTGGACCACAAGATCGAAGTAATGGTGGACTAAGTACGTATTCCGAATCCAAAAAACAAGTAGGTTAGACAAGGGGAACACATTACAAGTCTATATATATAACACAGGTATTATTGCACTAAGCTCATGACCCCGAAGCCTTAACTAGATTTGTGCCCCAATCAGAATATTTAGGAAGCCTTGCCAACAACCTAACACCTTTCAAATGTTAAATGCACCCGATCAAACTAGTGACCCAAGTAAGGTGGGGATTGTCAATCCCGATAGATCTATCCACAACACTCACGCTTACTACAATAGCAATTAACGGTTCATGATAAGTAGGGAATTCACGGCAATAAGGTAACTTAGCAATAATATTCAGCAGAAATCTGGATAGATACACTCTTGTAAACACTTGTGTCAGTAGTAAAAACATATGTCTAAAATTCACGGTTACAAATATTGGTATTCACGATCTCAAAATCATGTATATTAAACAAATCAAAACTTAGTAAAAATAATCATGTAAGCTTACGTATAGAAATAATAAGTTTATGTAGTAAAACAGAAGCACGCATTCTCACCCGAAAACAGTTTAAGAAAACGATTTAAAGAGAAAAGGTGGGGCTATGAACTCACATTGATGATGAAGAACGATTGGCGGAATGCGCATATTAAAGCACGGCACAAACGGAAAAGAAACTGCTTGACCCAATAAGTAGCAACTAATCTTAACGGCTAAGTCCCACTAGCCTAGGATATGGTATTTGGTTCCCCGATAATTGGTTACGTCAACGCGACACGTTGATAAAGGATTGAGGTTTCAAGTTGTAATAGTTTGGTGGTTGGTTAAATAAAATAAATCAAGAAGTAACCGCAAAGTGTGTAATATATTCCGTATATATTAAATATGAAAAAGAAACGATTATATAATTCATATGGTGAATTATATAATAAAGACAAACAATGTTTTACAAGTATTATGTAAGAAACGTGAGAAAATAATGGTAACAATATAATTCGACACTTTTTCAAAAGTCACTAATTAAATTAATAAAGAGTTCTTGATAAAAAGTAAAACATGCGTTTTAAAGTTACGAATTAAATAAGTTCGTTTTTATAGTTTTTACAAAACTTATTATTTTGTCTATTAGTCGAAAATTATAAAATAATATTTTATAATTTAGTATTTCGTTTCCTCGACAGGTTTTAGTTAAAATAGTTATCTCGTTTGTAAAAGTATGATTTTTCGATTAATTTCCGGGTTTTGTTAAACACAAATTTTAATAATCTAAAAACTTATATATACTTTGTCATTTGATCGGGTTTCTAAAATAATATAAACTTCAATGACAATTTACTAAGTATAACAATTTTTAGAAATTTCGGCATGACTTTGCCGTTTATACGACGTTTCCATTTTCACCAAACTCAAAGTTTTCCCCTCTTTAATCAATTTGTGTTGCAAAATATCCGCGTATTTCAATATATATCTATACGAGATAAAGCAATTAACAAAAATAAGCTAAACCAAACACACCCTATATGTTGTAAAACACAAAACCAAACGCCCTATATGGGCAGCCTTAAACCCAGTTCCAAACAGCCCCTTATGGGCCGTTAACACCAAAACCAAACACCCCCTTTAGGCAGTTTTAAACCCATATCCAAACACCCCTTAATGGCAGTTAACCACCGAAACAAACACCCCTTTTCGGGCATGTTTATCAACCGAAATAAAAGAATAAAACCAACTAAATTCATTAAAACAAAACAAGTTAAAACAAACACAATCGCATAAAGTTTATTACTAGTTTTACACAAAATGAAACCATCCAACTTGGAGTATAATGGGTGGGGCGGTGGTGGTCTAGGCGGCTGTTGGTGGCCTGTTATGGTGGTGGCAGCCGTGGCGGCTGTGGTGCGAAGGTGGAGATGGTGTGGCAGGCGTAACGGGGTGGTGACGAAGGTGATATGGTGGTGAGTGTGTCGGCTGTGACGTGAGGAGGGTGAAGAGGTGATGATGGTGACGAGTGGTGGTGGTGTTGTTGGTGATGGTGGCGGTGTCGGTGTGGTGGTTTCGGTGGGGTGGCAGCGGGTGGCGATGGAGATGATATGATGGTGATGTTGATGGTGGCGTGGTGATGTGATGGTGCGGCGGCTGAGCAACGGAGGAGGAGGTGGGTGGTTGTCGTCGGTCGAAAGAGGGGGGGAACGGCGCGTGGCGGCGAGTGAGTGTGGGGATCGGATAGATCGGGTGATGGGGAGTATTTTTGATTTCGATCGGAAAAGTCCGCCGGCGACGGCGTGGTGGTGGCCGGAAGTGGGGAGGGAGATGGGAGAGTGTGTGTGTTAGTTTTATAGAAATGAAATGAAAATTTTTATAAAATTTTTATTTATAATAAAACTTTAAAAATTTAGTGACAAGTTTTGTAAATATGGGGTGAGTTTTGTAAATATTATCACAGGGACAAAAAGTGTAAATTTTGAGTATTATTTTGTAAAATAGTGGTTCGGGGCTCGTTTGAGTGACTTAACGGATGTTTCAAAATATGAAACTTGTGCCATTGTTTTCCAAATCATTTTTCTGATAAAAATGAGTATTTACTTGATAATATTTCATAAATATTTTTATAACATTTAAGATAAATATTTGTTATTTATTTTGTGACTCGGTTAAAATAAAAATGAGTTTTAACTCGGATATTCGCGTTATCAACAACGCTTAAATAATTAAAATATTAAATGATTTTATTTAATATTTTTATTAAATAAATAGTGATAATTAAAAATAGATTTAATTATTTTTGTGTGTCGGTACCCGTTGTGTGCAGTTTTCAAAACTTTGCGAGGCTGTTTTAGCCCTCTTCTGCTCGTTTTCAAATCTCGGGTAAAACTAAAAAGTTGTCTGAAATATCGTTTTACATCAAATTGCTTTAGGGTCTGAATCGTGAAAACGTGATTTAGTGGTTCATTTTTGATAAATTAACTATAAATTAATATATATCCTTTTTTCGTTTTTGAATCAAATAATTTATAACTAAATCTTATAAACGACAAGCATGTAATAATAAATATGATTTATTATTTAAATATGTTCCGAAAATTAACGGTTGTTACAGTCTTCCCACCTTAAGAGAGCGCCGTCCCGGTGCTCCATTCGACTTATTCGTCTCGGGTTTACTTGTGATGAGATGGGTGAATATACATAGGTCATCGTCGAGGTACTAACGAAAATTTGAGTGAACAAAGGTCAAAGCATAGAATATATGCAATCGATATGAGCGAATGAATCAAATGTAATGAGAATCTTCAAGTGGGAGGAGGGAAATCCAGACTTGGAGAAATGCATATAACAAAGCACGAGTCAAAAGAAGTTCATAGCCCAAAGAATGATTCGTACAAACGAACGCACGCTTATGCCAGATACACATAAGCCCCCTACTCATTTATAATTTGTCACTTACAAAAAGAGGCGTCCCAATCCTTGTAAGTAATCATTTACAAACTGATGGATCAAGGAACATCATATGCTATTCAAAAGCATAAGAAGAATGTTCAAACTTGGAGTCAGATGTTAAAATAACTAGTAGGATTAACAAACTATGCCGAATTTCAATATCATCAAAAGATAATAAAGTAAAGTCGTGAAAAAATTTGAAGTTAATCGTCAGAGATCATAAGGAAAATAGCTCATATCTCTAGCAACATCCAACTAAGTTGGCTTTGTAGTTTTTGGACAAATCTACTACCTGCCATTACACGGATGTGAATTCCTTTACTAGTAGCCGTTTAGCTCCGGATAGCCCAATTCTTCATTAAAACAACAAGCTGTGAATTGTAACCCTTATAGTTTTGAGTGTTAACTATCAACTATCAAGGATTTGATTTTATTTGTCTTTACCAAAAGCCGTTTGCTTTTTGGGGACTAGTCAATGCTTCATTGCCATAATATGGTGCACTGATTAACCATAAAGTTTTTAGCAAAACTATCAGCTATCAAAAGATTTTTGATTAGTCTTTTCCAGGAAATGTTTGTGATCCTGGACTAGCAACTCTTAACTAATGAAGCATGTTGAGTTGAGAACCATACAATTTTGGTAAATTGTCAAACCATAACGGTATTTGAGAAGTCTTTAACACAAGACGTTTGCTTATGGACTAGCCGTTATTATGCCTGTTAAGCCATGGTGAACTGATGCATTTGTTGTGTGTTGGTCTTTAGACCAACACTCAAGGATCCTCCTCATCTCCATCAGGAATCTTTACGGTTCTACTATGCATCGGCTTCTTGACAAATCTAATCATTTCCAAAGCCATAGTACTGTTCTTCTTTAGTTTTAACTTTCAACTCTAGCAATTTGACAGCACTTTCTTTGTCAAAGGATTAACTTATTCTCTATAAGCATGTTGAATGATTAATCCTTCATCACTTCATTTTGGTGTACCCCTGAAGAATCTATGTAGCTTCAGCTCAATATCTTTTAATTTGCTGTGCATTCCAAAACTCATCATTTCCACTTTGAATGTACTTGATTATCAAAGCTACCCAAGTATTTTGTTCAAATCCTTCAGGTGTCTCATTCTTAGGTACCTGTTCATACAAGTTGATATATAGCACAGATGTCATCTCTATCAAGTATGGAGAGCACTGATATCAAAGTACTGAAGTATCTTATTTGTCTATTACTTCTAATCACCATATTAAGATAAACATCTTCTACCTCCTCAGTCTTATCATACTGTGGTTTGGTTGTAAGATACTCAGATCTCCATTCTATGATAGGACCTGATCCTCATCAGGAGCTATAGTTAAACACAATCTTAGCTCTTCATCATCTTTAGAAGTGAACTTTCTTTTCTTAGACTTCATCTTCTTCCTTGTACCAAGCTTTCTTTTTCTAATTCCGTCTTTTTCTTTAATTTCTCCCTTGACATTGTCATCTTTCTTTACTCTCTTCTTAGAAGCATCAGTAGCTTGTTCATTCATCTCCTTGATAACTTTTTCATCTTCAGCATAACCAATATCAATGAAGCTATCATCAGGCCTTTTTATCTTTTCATACAAAACTTGTATTTCTTCAAAACTCTTGGTCTTTAAATTAGAATGCTTCTGGCCTCCAACATGCTTCAAATATGTCATCATTTGGTTCCTAAGCTGATTTCTTGAAGGAGGTTTATTTCTGATAGCTTTAGATCTTTGTTGAGCAAGAAATCTTCTTTGGGCAGCAATGGTGTCATGAAAAAATTTGGCTCTTTACTCAATAGTATACATCTCTCTCTCTTCCTCTTGAAGCTTTTTAGCAAGTATCTTGTCAGCATTAAGTCTTGCCTGAATGAAATCATATTCATTAGAGAGTGCAGCCTTTGTAGCTTCTTCCTCAGCCAACCTTTTCTTTTCCTCTTCAGCTTCCCACTCCTCTTGAACCTTTCTGGCCACCTCTTCATCATTAGCAAGCTGTTTAAATTTCTTTTCAGCTTCAGTAATATCTTCTGATTCAGTATCAGATTCATCTTCCTCTTCAATCTTCCCTTTGCCTTTAGCTTTTGGATCAATCTTAAGAAGAGGTCTCAAAGTCAATAGTGATCTTGTTGAAGTAGGCCTAGGTCTTTCAATCTCCTCAACATCCTTAAGCTCTACTCCTTTTTCCTTTTCCTTGAGCTTCTCCTTGTTCTGACTCATTATGATAAGGACTTGTGCAATGGTCTCATCATCACCAAAGACCGTTGGAGTAGGTGTTGAAGTAACTATTGGAGCTGTTGGAGTAGCACTTTTCCCTTCATTTTGATCAGCAGTACCTTCAACTTGTCTATCGGTACTAACTTTTGTATTGTCGGTATCTCCATCTTGCTTGTCAGTACTAACTGGAGCTTCACTACTTACTTCCTTATCTGCACTTTCCTTCTCTTCTAACACCACAGAGCTTGTCCTCCCCTTATCTTGATCATCCTCAGTCTCCATGTAGTCCAATGTATCATCCACATCCATAAAATCATCAAGATCTTCAAAAGCTAGATCTTTATGCATTGTAGGTTCAGCTTTGAAAGATTTGATACCCTTGGAAGATTTGACAGATTTCCTCCCCTGTTTGGATGCATACTCCTTTTGTACCCCCTTTTTCTTCAGAGAAGTCTTCCTTGCCAATCGTGTCTTCAGTGCAACACTCTTCATCCAGGTTTTGTGATGTGTGATAAGTGGTTTGACTCCTTTCTTTAGCTTCTTAACCTAAGTCTTCAAAGCTTTAATTTCTTTAGCCTGAGCTGTGACCTGTTTACATAGAGACACACAAAGGTCATATACACTTTGGAGTGTCAGGCCATCCTCATTCCTAGAGAGGGATATATCATTGGATGACTGACCTCCATGATTCCTACCAGAACCCTCTGGATTGGAATCAGGAACAACTATAGAAGGAGAAGGTCTAGGAGAAGGGTCAGTCTGTGTCTGAGGTTGGT